>CATODD010000088.1:0-37090 GCA_951751655.1 Ophion costatus | reverse complement strand
ATTTGAAGGCCAGTTTTTTGACAGCTGATTCTGCTGCTAACGCGGGCTGCTAACTCCAAGTTTGCCTGACAATCGGGGCGAGCGTTTTTTAGGGAATGAAGAGGTATGGGGGTTGATTGATGGCAAATTACAACCCCTACAATGTCCGCGCCGTGAGACCAAATGTTTAGAAAAATCCGGGCTTTCGTTTTGTCCACAGCGCCGAAGTCGTGGGAGTTCATTTTAGGGGTTAAACATTGGGATGAAATTTGAAAAAAATCAGTTTTAATTTGATAACTATTTAGGAAAAAATCATACAATTTTTGTTCATATAAGAACGTTGTAGCCCTTGAAAAGACGCGTCGATCGAGTATCACACTGCGATAACATCTTTACACACACACCCACACACACACACACATACACACACACACATCTGACGCATGTCTTTACTTACGAAATCGCATTATCGACACCTGTCTATAATATCGTCTATATCGTATGCGGATTATAAGCATAATGTTCCTACCGGCGTAGGTTTTTCTCTGCAAACGTGCAGACTTATACGTGCGCCAGCTTGAAATGCCCGTACCGCGTGTGTAACGAGTGCCTTCCCGGGGTTGTGCCGAGGCTCAACGAGCGAACGGAGGCCCAGCTGGCCTCTGCGTTTTGCGAGGTCCACGCAGGTCTTTAGATGCAGAGGGTAAGGATATGAATGGATGTACATTCATATATACGTACGAATGTATATATTCATACAAAGGAGCTCGATGGCGTAACATTCACGACTTACAGTTTTGAAGGTTGCATGATTGTTTTTCGTTTTTACCGTAGTGTGTGCGCGCGTGCGTGTGTGTGTGTGTTTATGCGCGCGCGCGTGCATATCCTTAACCATTTCACAAAATTTCGCAACCGATCGTTTATGTAAATTAAAACATGTAGAAACATTGTACTTTGAAAAGAATGGTCGGCCGGTCCGTGCTATAATTCGTTAATAACTCGAGAAATGCTATATCGATTTCGATTATTTTTTCACGGTAACACAGCTTGAAGTGTGCAATATGATGGTATTCAGCATTGCGCTATGTAGTTGATTCTGATTGCGATAAAAACAAACATACAAACGAGCATTGATCATGTAAAAAAAGTGCACACCAAACAAACAGATGACCCAATCAGCTAATAAATGAGAAAACTCACACAAAAATGTACGAATTATGAGGGAAGGTGGGTACTTTTCGTATTTTGTAAAACCGTCTTTATATGAGAATTCTTACCACTGAGATAGCGAGAAAAAAACATATAACACTACAAACGGAAAACACGAGGTTAAGGCGTTGCGTTACACTCACCTCGTAGCCGGAAGAAAGAGGAATTTTCGTGAATTTTTCGGGAGGGAGGGAAGGGAGAGAGCGAGCTCAGTATCTTCTATGAGATATTCCACAATTCTATCGAAAATTTCGGACAATAATCTACCGATATTACACGAAGTGCAACTTTTTCATGGCGTTGAAAATGCAATCAGACTTTTCGTATGATAAAGAAACAGGTACATCTAAATAATATGAGTTTGTTTCTACTATTTATCAAAAAATATTGGTATATTAAGGTAACATAGTTTTTAAATTAATCGGGAGATGAGGATTGGGTGGGGAGAGGGCATTTTCCAACCGATCACAGGCATTCAGCATGTCGTAACTTCCCTCACTCTACCATACACAGTGGGAGTGGAATTAGCGTTAGTTTTGTGTGACATCCAGCTATCTCAGACCCGTATACCCGGCCGACCTCACTAAACATATACGGTTTTAAGAGCATTTCCAATGCTAAAACATAGAATTGAGAGGATTGATTTGCCATCGACAAAATGTCAACGTTGGTGAAGCCGAGGGCCCATCTAACGAAGGGTGCCGCAACATTATCTTGCATTTAAATTTATTAATAAAATGTATTATTTATTTGAAAAGGATGAATAATTTAATTTTAATATAAGGTACAAACATGGAGGTTATGTGTGGAACACAATATCCGATAAATGTCATTAACGACATGGACTTGGAAGACATACTCTCTCACCAAGATGGCGAAACCTGCCACACCGCGGCCGGAACAATGCAGTTATAGCAAACGAAGTTTCATGGTCATGTTTTCTCGCACCGCGGCGATGTGAATTGGCCACAATTGGTGAAGGTGAATGGCGATTTAACGCCATTGCCTGCTTTGGGGTTTTCGGAAAAGAAAAGGGTATTTCAATGCTCCACATACCATTCCGGAGCTCAAGGAAGCAATTGGACGCACCATTAATTAAATGAGTCCGCAATTATGCCTCAATGTTATTGAAAATTTCGTCAAGAGTGAACGTTTGTAAACAGGGTCGAGGCCGCTATTTATCGGATATTGTATCCCACAGATAACCTCTATATTTGTACCTTATATTAAAATGGAAATATTCGTACTTTTCAAATAAATAATACGTTTTATTAATAAATAAATATTTCATCTTGCGACACCCGATTTCGCGACACCCTATATATAGACATATGTACTCTTGTGTGTGCGAAGCCAGTTTCGGAGCACCAACCCTCGGAATATAACTGTGGCGAGTCGCTGTGCGTGGCGCGATGCTCACCGGCCCGTAGCCAGGAGCGGCCGGCGGCAATTAGTAGCAGGCCGCCCAAGGGAGATGAGAGAGCCCGCACGGCTTGAGGGAAGCTCTCCAGAGCGACGCGCGAATGCTGCAGCCTCAGTTAGCCTCGGAGAAGCGGGATTCTCTCTGTTTCTTCTCACTCCAATTTCCTCTTCTTTTTCCTGCTCTCTTCCCTCTCCGTCTGACCGCGTTAGCGTAAATATCCGGCATCGCGATTCTCCTTGATCCTTCTGTCCGCCAACTTCTCACGCTCATCTTTTCCACTTCTCATCTTCCGCTTCCTCTTCTTCTACCTTCCGTTCATCTATCGCGCGGGTGTTCTATCTTTCCGCGGCCTCTTTTTTTGCCTCCCGCGAATTTCGCGCGCAACACCCGCCCCCCCCCCCCCACTTGTCTTTGAAACTATCCCGTCATCTCCGCGCTCGGTCGGCAATCTTTTCGCTGCGCGAGATTGCGCGAGATTGCGCGGGAGAGAGAGGGAGAGAGAGAGAGAGAGAGAGAGAGAGAGAGAGAGAGAGAGAGAGAGAGAGAGAGAGAGAGAGAGGGGACGTGACGAGGAGTATATTGTCGCGTTGGTCATGTCGTCCGTCCGCCTATCGCTCCCTTTCTTTTCTCCTCCTAAATGTATATGTGTACACGTAAACACGCACACCCATACATGTGCTTACATACACCTTTGTACACGCAATCGTGTACAGCTCTTCCCCATCTTGTCCGTTTTCTTTTTTTTTAATTCATGCTCGTTCACTCCCTCTTCTCAGTGCGGCTGTCCCAAAGGGAGAATACGATAGAGATGGAGTCGGTGACATATATTATAATGGCTATGTGTGTGTGTATGTGTGTGTGTGTGTGTGTGTGTGTGTGTGTGTGTGTGTGTGTGTGTGTGTGTGTGTGTGTGTGTGTGTGTGTGTGTGTGTGTGTGTGTGTGTGTGTGTGTGTGTGTGTGTGTGTGTGTGTGTGTGTGTGTGTGTGTGTGTGTGTGTGTGTGTGTGTGTGTGTGTGTGTGTGTGCGCGTGTGTGTGTGTGTGCGCGTGTGTGTGTGTGTGTGTGTGTGTGTGTGTGTGTGTGTGTGTGTGTGTGTGCGCGTGTGTGTGTGTGTGCGCGCGTGTGTGTGTGTGTGTGTGTGTGTGTGTGTGTGTGTGTGTGTGTGTGTGTGTGTGCGCGTGTGCGCGTGTGCGCGTGTGCGCGTGTGCGCGTGTGCGCGTGTGCGCGTGTGCGCGTGTGCGCGTGTGCGCGTGTGCGCGTGTGCGCGTGTGCGCGTGTGCGCGTGTGCGCGTGTGCGCGTGTGCGCGTGTGCGCGTGTGCGCGTGTGCGCGTGTGCGCGTGTGCGCGTGTGCGCGTGTGCGCGTGTGCGCGTGTGCGCGTGTGCGCGTGTGCGCGTGTGCGCGTGTGCGCGTGTGCGCGTGTGCGCGTGTGCGCGTGTGCGCGTGTGCGCGTGTGCGCGTGTGCGCGTGTGCGCGTGTGCGCGTGTGCGCGTGTGCGCGTGTGCGCGTGTGCGCGTGTGCGCGTGTGCGCGTGTGCGCGTGTGCGCGTGTGCGCGTGTGCGCGTGTGCGCGTGTGCGCGTGTGCGCGTGTGCGCGTGTGCGCGTGTGCGCGTGTGCGCGTGTGCGCGTGTGCGCGTGTGCGCGTGTGCGCGTGTGCGCGTGTGCGCGTGTGCGCGTGTGCGCGTGTGCGCGTGTGCGCGTGTGCGCGTGTGCGCGTGTGCGCGTGTGCGCGTGTGCGCGTGTGCGCGTGTGCGCGTGTGCGCGTGTGCGCGTGTGCGCGTGTGCGCGTGTGCGCGTGTGCGCGTGTGCGCGTGTGCGCGTGTGCGCGTGTGCGCGTGTGCGCGTGTGCGCGTGTGCGCGTGTGCGCGTGTGCGCGTGTGCGCGTGTGCGCGTGTGCGCGTGTGCGCGTGTGCGCGTGTGCGCGTGTGCGCGTGTGCGCGTGTGCGCGTGTGCGCGTGTGCGCGTGTGCGCGTGTGCGCGTGTGCGCGTGTGCGCGTGTGCGCGTGTGCGCGTGTGCGCGTGTGCGCGTGTGCGCGTGTGCGCGTGTGCGCGTGTGCGCGTGTGCGCGTGTGCGCGTGTGCGCGTGTGCGCGTGTGCGCGTGTGCGCGTGTGCGCGTGTGCGCGTGTGCGCGTGTGCGCGTGTGCGCGTGTGCGCGTGTGCGCGTGTGCGCGTGTGCGCGTGTGCGCGTGTGCGCGTGTGCGCGTGTGCGCGTGTGCGCGTGTGCGCGTGTGCGCGTGTGCGCGTGTGCGCGTGTGCGCGTGTGCGCGTGTGCGCGTGTGCGCGTGTGCGCGTGTGCGCGTGTGCGCGTGTGCGCGTGTGCGCGTGTGCGCGTGTGCGCGTGTGCGCGTGTGCGCGTGTGCGCGTGTGCGCGTGTGCGCGTGTGCGCGTGTGCGCGTGTGCGCGTGTGCGCGTGTGCGCGTGTGCGCGTGTGCGCGTGTGCGCGTGTGCGCGTGTGCGCGTGTGCGCGTGTGCGCGTGTGCGCGTGTGCGCGTGTGCGCGTGTGCGCGTGTGCGCGTGTGCGCGTGTGCGCGTGTGCGCGTGTGCGCGTGTGCGCGTGTGCGCGTGTGCGCGTGTGCGCGTGTGCGCGTGTGCGCGTGTGCGCGTGTGCGCGTGTGCGCGTGTGCGCGTGTGCGCGTGTGCGCGTGTGCGCGTGTGCGCGTGTGCGCGTGTGCGCGTGTGCGCGTGTGCGCGTGTGCGCGTGTGCGCGTGTGCGCGTGTGCGCGTGTGCGCGTGTGCGCGTGTGCGCGTGTGCGCGTGTGCGCGTGTGCGCGTGTGCGCGTGTGCGCGTGTGCGCGTGTGCGCGTGTGCGCGTGTGCGCGTGTGCGCGTGTGCGCGTGTGCGCGTGTGCGCGTGTGCGCGTGTGCGCGTGTGCGCGTGTGCGCGTGTGCGCGTGTGCGCGTGTGCGCGTGTGCGCGTGTGCGCGTGTGCGCGTGTGCGCGTGTGCGCGTGTGCGCGTGTGCGCGTGTGCGCGTGTGCGCGTGTGCGCGTGTGCGCGTGTGCGCGTGTGCGCGTGTGCGCGTGTGCGCGTGTGCGCGTGTGCGCGTGTGCGCGTGTGCGCGTGTGCGCGTGTGCGCGTGTGCGCGTGTGCGCGTGTGCGCGTGTGCGCGTGTGCGCGTGTGCGCGTGTGCGCGTGTGCGCGTGTGCGCGTGTGCGCGTGTGCGCGTGTGCGCGTGTGCGCGTGTGCGCGTGTGCGCGTGTGCGCGTGTGCGCGTGTGCGCGTGTGCGCGTGTGCGCGTGTGCGCGTGTGCGCGTGTGCGCGTGTGCGCGTGTGCGCGTGTGCGCGTGTGCGCGTGTGCGCGTGTGCGCGTGTGCGCGTGTGCGCGTGTGCGCGTGTGCGCGTGTGCGCGTGTGCGCGTGTGCGCGTGTGCGCGTGTGCGCGTGTGCGCGTGTGCGCGTGTGCGCGTGTGCGCGTGTGCGCGTGTGCGCGTGTGCGCGTGTGCGCGTGTGCGCGTGTGCGCGTGTGCGCGTGTGCGCGTGTGCGCGTGTGCGCGTGTGCGCGTGTGCGCGTGTGCGCGTGTGCGCGTGTGCGCGTGTGCGCGTGTGCGCGTGTGCGCGTGTGCGCGTGTGCGCGTGTGCGCGTGTGCGCGTGTGCGCGTGTGCGCGTGTGCGCGTGTGCGCGTGTGCGCGTGTGCGCGTGTGCGCGTGTGCGCGTGTGCGCGTGTGCGCGTGTGCGCGTGTGCGCGTGTGCGCGTGTGCGCGTGTGCGCGTGTGCGCGTGTGCGCGTGTGCGCGTGTGCGCGTGTGCGCGTGTGCGCGTGTGCGCGTGTGCGCGTGTGCGCGTGTGCGCGTGTGCGCGTGTGCGCGTGTGCGCGTGTGCGCGTGTGCGCGTGTGCGCGTGTGCGCGTGTGCGCGTGTGCGCGTGTGCGCGTGTGCGCGTGTGCGCGTGTGCGCGTGTGCGCGTGTGCGCGTGTGCGCGTGTGCGCGTGTGCGCGTGTGCGCGTGTGCGCGTGTGCGCGTGTGCGCGTGTGCGCGTGTGCGCGTGTGCGCGTGTGCGCGTGTGCGCGTGTGCGCGTGTGCGCGTGTGCGCGTGTGCGCGTGTGCGCGTGTGCGCGTGTGCGCGTGTGCGCGTGTGCGCGTGTGCGCGTGTGCGCGTGTGCGCGTGTGCGCGTGTGCGCGTGTGCGCGTGTGCGCGTGTGCGCGTGTGCGCGTGTGCGCGTGTGCGCGTGTGCGCGTGTGCGCGTGTGCGCGTGTGCGCGTGTGCGCGTGTGCGCGTGTGCGCGTGTGCGCGTGTGCGCGTGTGCGCGTGTGCGCGTGTGCGCGTGTGCGCGTGTGCGCGTGTGCGCGTGTGCGCGTGTGCGCGTGTGCGCGTGTGCGCGTGTGCGCGTGTGCGCGTGTGCGCGTGTGCGCGTGTGCGCGTGTGCGCGTGTGCGCGTGTGCGCGTGTGCGCGTGTGCGCGTGTGCGCGTGTGCGCGTGTGCGCGTGTGCGCGTGTGCGCGTGTGCGCGTGTGCGCGTGTGCGCGTGTGCGCGTGTGCGCGTGTGCGCGTGTGCGCGTGTGCGCGTGTGCGCGTGTGCGCGTGTGCGCGTGTGCGCGTGTGCGCGTGTGCGCGTGTGCGCGTGTGCGCGTGTGCGCGTGTGCGCGTGTGCGCGTGTGCGCGTGTGCGCGTGTGCGCGTGTGCGCGTGTGCGCGTGTGCGCGTGTGCGCGTGTGCGCGTGTGCGCGTGTGCGCGTGTGCGCGTGTGCGCGTGTGCGCGTGTGCGCGTGTGCGCGTGTGCGCGTGTGCGCGTGTGCGCGTGTGCGCGTGTGCGCGTGTGCGCGTGTGCGCGTGTGCGCGTGTGCGCGTGTGCGCGTGTGCGCGTGTGCGCGTGTGCGCGTGTGCGCGTGTGCGCGTGTGCGCGTGTGCGCGTGTGCGCGTGTGCGCGTGTGCGCGTGTGCGCGTGTGCGCGTGTGCGCGTGTGCGCGTGTGCGCGTGTGCGCGTGTGCGCGTGTGCGCGTGTGCGCGTGTGCGCGTGTGCGCGTGTGCGCGTGTGCGCGTGTGCGCGTGTGCGCGTGTGCGCGTGTGCGCGTGTGCGCGTGTGCGCGTGTGCGCGTGTGCGCGTGTGCGCGTGTGCGCGTGTGCGCGTGTGCGCGTGTGCGCGTGTGCGCGTGTGCGCGTGTGCGCGTGTGCGCGTGTGCGCGTGTGCGCGTGTGCGCGTGTGCGCGTGTGCGCGTGTGCGCGTGTGCGCGTGTGCGCGTGTGCGCGTGTGTGTGTGTGTGTGTGTGTGTGTGTGTGTGTGTGTGTGTGTGTGTGTGTGTGTGTGTGTGCGCGTGTGTGCGTGTGTGTGGATATATATGTAAAGGACGCGGTAGAGATTACGAAACGGATCGGCCGACCCGTGGTAGCGTAAAAAGAAGAGGTGCATAGGGTCGAAAGGAGAGTAAAAAGAAAGAGTTGGAGCAAAGATCCTCCTCATCCTTGACGTTGGCGTACTTCTCTTTTTCGCTTTCTTTTTCTCTTTCTACCTTCCGCACTTGTCTTCTCTTATTCTCTTCCTCTCTCTCCCTCCCTCTCTCTCTCTCTCTCTCTCTCTCTCTCTCTCTCTCTCTCTCTCTCTCCCTCTCTTTCTCTCTCGCCTTGTCTGCTCTACTGCTGTTCAAGCACCGTCGGAGAAAGAGAAGTTCGCGCGCGTGGCGAAGCAATGATGAGAGAGCTCTGGAGGAGAGAAGCCGCAAGGCTTTTTGTTCTGCCACCGCAGCGGCAGCAGCTCCAGCATCAGCAACGGCAGTAACCACGACTGTGTGCCGCTATGTCGCATCCAACACAAAAATAGAGCCAGCTCACCCTCTCGCTTCTCCGCCTCTCTCTCACTCTCTCTCTCTCTCTCTCTCACTGTTGTACGGTCGTTGTTTCGAGCTTCTTCTCGGATACATCGTAACTACATGCACACTCTTCTCGCGGTAGGTCGGTGGGTGAGTATGCGTGCGTATATAAATATATACGTTTATATATACATACATAAATATATATATGTGTGTGTGTATATATATATATATATACACACATATATATATAAAGTATATATCTACGATGCGCCATCATCATTCGTGGCCCAGCGTGTAAATGGCTCTCTCTCTCTCTCTCTCTCTCCCCCCCCCTCTTACGTCCCTTTTTCTCCCTTCATTCGCTGATTTCTTAGCGTCTCTGGGGGGGAACACTACGTGTCTTCTTCGTTCCCAACCACACTCTGCGTTGTTAACGATGGGCCGTTATTATACAGTGTTCAATATATACATATATATATATATATATACGAGGTGTGGCTATTAAATAACCGGACTGATGCTTCTCCCAGCAAACTTGCCGCGACATGGTTGAACATGACTGTGTCTGATGGTCCTTCCCCCACCCTGAGCTCGCTAGACAAGCGAGCGGGTCGCTCAGTTTGACTGTAGCAGTCGATTGAATTAGCCTACGTACTAGTGACGCGTCGGAAAAATGCCAAGTGGTCAGACGGAGCAATCGGTTAACCTCAAGTTTTTTGTTAAACTAGGGAAATATAGGAAATATAAACTAGGGAAATAATAAATATACACACCATAGCGATTTTATTTCAGGTAAGGAAAAATTTCGTCAATTCGTTCAAGAAATTTGTTCAATTCGTTCAAGAAAAAATTCGTTTAAGATGGATAGACGAATTAACGAGCAAAAGACAATTGTTTCGTTATTTTTTTTCCTACGAGGAGAATCGAACTCGTCTTAGCAAGAATGTCCATTTATTTAGGCTTTGCTTAATTCTTTATAAAACAACTGAGGAAAGATCGAAGCCGAAGTTTCTTTCGTCCTGCTGTCGTTTTCCTCGTCGTTTTACACGTTCCTTCGTTGATTTCTTTGAAGGATAGGTGAGAAGCATCCACTTGAACCCTCCCATCCTCGCCCTTTCACCCTTCCACTAAGGGTCTTGAAGGTAAACTGCGACTGCGATCAGTCCCGTAGTTGTGTGTGGGCGTGTGTGTGTGTGTGCATGTAGTTCCGTTCACACGGCGATCTTTATGCATGCTTTTCATGTAAAAGCCATGGCCCTCCGGCCGCCCTTCGTCCCATGTGCCCAGAAAATGGAGTACAATCCTTGACGTCTCCAGTGCCCGGGCACACGAGGTTGTTATAGGGGTAGCGCGCGTAGGTTCATCGAGATGACAACGATAGATCACGCCTCGACGATTCGTATCTGCCTGTATACTTCGAAACTGACGTTCTTACTGCTAACAGTGTCCCTCGTCGAACTCGCCTATATCGTATCTGCTCCTCCAGCATACCATATACCTTCCCCGTTGAGGCTTTGTCCAGCTAGACCGCAGCGCAGTATATATGCTCTTTTTAATCAAACGTATGCGTGGCTTGATCAAGTACGGGCACCTGATCGGAATAAAGCTTCGAGCCGCCATCCGTGTATGATCAATTGCTCCTTTGTCTCTCGAGTGCCATTTAGTATCATAAGCATTAGCGTAGTTGGGAAGGGACAGGGGTGGGCACGCCAAAAGTAACTAAATTCACATAATCTATTTATTTCATTTGTCTCACCCAAGCAGGCATAAAGAAATAATTTAATAAAACTTGAACTATGTCCTTCCTCGTAATTTCGTAACTTGTATCAAATGTAGCTATTTCAATATGTAAAATTGAATAGATATTCAAATTTTACAAATCAGTTAACCATGGGTAAAAGTAATATATTTTATTTGCCGGTCTATACACAAACAGAAGAATACTGAAGGATCAATATTTGCTACCAAGTAATTGATAATATCATTGTGTATCTAAAGCACCGATTTGCAAATGTACCATTAGCTCATCCAGTTACTTTCATTTAAAAATAATGACATAAGTGCTGGCAATTTATTAAAGCATATTTAAAAGGAGTACGGCCCAACTGTTACAAACTTTTCCAGGCAGTAATATTACTTCCAGTGAGCTCCGCCAGCTGTGAGAGGAGTTGTTCTGTCATGAGGCGGATAAAAATGTGGCTGAGAAGGACAGTGCTTCACGAACGATTCTCTCATATATCACTGCTGAGCTACAGAATAACATTGTTAAGACAAGGTTTTAACTAAAAAAGTGTCGGGCCAATTTGCAAAAAAAAAAAAGATACATGAGACTTATTTAATTGAGTACCTACTGAAAGTAATGTTTAAAGAGGTACCTGGATTAAAGAACGAAAAAAATTGTTGATTATTTTTTAAGGTAGGTATTTCCGGAATTGGATATTAATATTAGCATAAGCGTGCGATTGAAGCTTTATACTTTGTGCGTGTTACGTGATTATCGACTACTATGTAAATTTTATTTTAGAAAAAGATGATTGTGGACAAAACTACTTTCTCTCTCTGGCTGGCTCCTTTAGCCGGCGCGGAAAAAATGGATGGCTACGCCGATGATCTGTCAGCGAGATATTTGATTATAATGATAATTTCGCCCATCAAATCTAAGCATTGCGCAGTACAAGCAGCAAGTTCCGGGATAAGTTTTCACAGCTGCGATGCTAATTGAATGAGGAGTAAATACCATGTAGCTATAGCTCCCAAAAACATATAACATCTAACGGATGAATGAGCCATTGGTCTCCATGGTAGGAGTCTTCAACGCAAATTTCCTGGTCCGCGGGAAACTTATTTTCATGCACAGGTGGAAGTTTTCCCCGGACATTCGTCATGAAATCTTTTCGAACATCCACCCCTACAAGGGCAATCGAAGGACATAAGCTAGATGCCTTTTTTTTCCTCGTGGAACTTCGATATAGGAAAAGGGTCAATCGACATAACGAGGGTTACGAAATAGGAACGATATCCTCCGGAGACTTAATCCTACAAGATTTGTCGCAATCTAGGACTTTTATGGAGGACTATCGTTTTGACATTTCACCAGGTCGCCGATCGTCTTATTTATTTCCACTGAGGGATATTATATCCGAAGACGTTCTTGGCCCTTCCACTCGATGAGCTTTCGGCTCCGGAGCCGAGCGTCTAAGTGCGATTATCACTGAAATGCCTTATCCGGGCTTACGGACGTGCGCGTTCGCTGGTTAGAGAACGACCGAAACACGAATTTGAGGGGTAGCAGGGAAGAGGACGTGGGTGGG
Organism: Ophion costatus; assembly: GCA_951751655.1. Lineage (NCBI taxonomy): Eukaryota > Metazoa > Arthropoda > Insecta > Hymenoptera > Ichneumonidae > Ophion > Ophion costatus. The sequence continues at coordinate 25,429 of CATODD010000088.1, read as the reverse complement.
AAGGCTCGCCCTTCCAGGATCCTTCAGGATATAACCCAGCCGCGTGGCAAATCGCGATACGTATCGACCCCTTTCACTCTCGCACACGAAACCCACCCTCGATTCCCAGCTCTACCGCCGCTGTATATCGCCTACGCCCGATGAGTTTCCAGACTCCCTCTTTTTCGACGCTGTATCCGCCGCTCGCCCCGACTCTCGCGGTCCAATTATCCTGTTTCGGTAACCCGGTCGTGTCCCAGCTTGACTCACGGCCCGTCGACGAGTCGCCCAGACCCACGGAGCAAGGATTCTTCCTACCGGCGTTTTACTCAACCCTCCGTGTGCTCGATGAACTCGGCTTACTTCTTCGTAACTGAGATATCGAGCCGCGAAACTTCTCGATTAAGAATCATTGAATCGTTTGGCAAAACACGATTTAAGGCGGTATTCCCGACTATAATTTTTCATAGGGACAACCCTATACGGCATAAGGACCTTTTCAGGTGAACCTGAAATAGGGAATGCCTCTCAAGGTCCTGATAAACATAGTATTGGGACAACCCTGCGATGGGAAGTACCGATAACGTCCTTATAACCTTTCAACAGGGTTATCCCATCTGTGGTTTGTATAAGGTAATGATGTAAGGTCCCGACAATGATTATTTGGGGGTAACCACATGCGTCATATGTGAACGTATAAACCTTATACTTCGCAATAATAAATAGGTATACAAATACATTTTTCAATGATACTGCAATAATAAGTGGATCTTATGAGATTTTTTTTTCACTGTAGAACTTTACTTATTTGTTTATTCGGAATTTTTTTCACTTTTATTCGGAACTCAATTTTTCATTAAGTTTTTTACATATATATTTTGATAAGCGTGGACATTTTATTTTTTTGTTATGCTTTGTGTCCATACTCAGCAATTTATTTTGTATTCTTTAGTTCCTCTATCTTTAATCAAAAAATGAATATGTGATTTAAAAATTAATCAAAAGTGTTGCTGCTTACATGTAAGCATAAATAAATAAAACCAAACAAAAACGATAAATTGTGAATTCAATCAATGAAGGGTAGGTTATTTTTATACCGACTCATTCCCGATTTTTCCCATTTTTATAACGTTCTAAAAAATTCCCAACCCAAATCCATGCAACGCTACTGATTTCAGTGGGTAATTGGTAGGAACGGTTAGCGTAGCCCGATAGGAACCCAACAAAAGATTGGGCTTACCCAAGGCCTGACAGAACCCAAAGAAAACCCTAAAAGATCGTTACACACCCTATAAGAACCTGATAGGGAAGCCCGATAATGACCCAACAAGGAATTGGGTTGACCCAGCAATGAACTGTACAAAAACCCAACGTCAATTTCTAGATTGTTGTCCAAAGCCCTTTTTGGAGGTGATTTATAGGATGAGGAAACAAATAAATACACATGTTGATCCTTTAAGAACAGGTGCGGCTAAAAAATATATTATCATTCGCTCTTGTACGTTTGTTTACAACAGTGTGCGGAAACGGCCCAATCGGAGACCGGCGCTGTGAACATTGTACGAATCTGAAAAAAGCCAAACATATTCTCAAAGCATTTCTGAAGGTTGGAGGGAGAAACGAAGTTCCTATGCTTCATACATTGTGTGACGTCAGCAGTGCCATCTTATTCCCGCGTAGAAATTTCGATGGGGCCCGATTTAGGGCTCGTTCAAGATGCCTGAGTGTCCTGGTAGGGCACCTATAAGGCAGCCTGAAAGGAACCTGCTAGAAAATGTAACGTTGTGTGACAATTGGTCCTTGCCTGTTGTCTGATCAGGTCCTCATCGGGTTTCCTGGTCGGGCGTTTCAAATATTGCCTGATCAGGTCATTATAATACTCCCTGACGCAGCCAGAGCACATACGGACTCTTCAATCAATTTAAAATCTTACTAGGGTAAAAGCCGGATAGTTGCCCCACTTTTCAAAAAAGCTCTATTATTTAAAAAAGGTGTACTTACTAAGAATAATGCGATATGTATATTAAAACATAGGTCTTTGATATTTTATAGTAGCCTATTTTTGTAATGATCATTAATACTGGTTTTGAGTAAATCCTGCTTTATTTGACCTCTCAAAAAACGGATAGTTGCCTACTGTGGCGGAGAGTAGCCTAACGTTAAAAATGCTTCGGGGGATACTTGCCTCGTGCGAAGATGGACGCCTCACTATGATTTTTTTAGATCGAAACTAATTTATATCAATTTAAGTAATCACAGTCTTTATTATTTACTGAGATCCTTTGTTAAGTACTAATTACAATATTAATCAACATGATAAAATAGTATTAAGTTTTAACGTCGTAGAGTATAAAAATACAACAGAAATAGCCTCCAAACTTTAAATTAGTTAAGTTATTAGTAAAATATTATTATTCATCTTAACGATAGAACAACATGGCAATCAGCTTTGGCATAAGCATTAATTATCTAAATTTACCAGATATTCAGAGAAGAGAAGAGTGGAATAAAATGTTCAGTCAGCCATTTATAAAAAATGTCTGAGGAAACGTATGCCGATTTCTTTTGCATGCAAACTTTGGAACAAGGCGGAAGACCCTCTTCGAATTCTGGTATTTTATTTACTCCCTTTATAATCAGAACTGATGGGAGAAAATTTCCGATAGCATTGCAACATGCAACAACAGAAATTGTATCTCCTTTTTCACCGGAAGTAAGTGATTGAACTGCTCCAGAACCTTTCTTGGCTAATATTTTGCCAAGTTTATTATTGAGGTGAACACCGGTTTCATCCATGTTAAATATTCTATCCGATTTATCCAGCAAATCATTTTCAGTTAAGACAGTTGTGAGCAGATAAAAAAAATGTGTTATTTCTGCTCTGTTGAGACCCTTCGCTCTTTCAATTGATAAACCCTCAGCTTGTCTCAAAAGTATTTCGGGATTTCTTTCAAGAAAGCTTTCCAACCGTTGCGGTTCAGCCGTTTTAGTTTCATTATTAAAGTTGTGCTTCAACCCCAACTTTTCGGCAAACTGGTAAGCCAAGTGGCGAGTTGTACTTCCAGGAAGAAATCCTGCGTCTCCGACCTTTAATATATAAGCTACCAGTCTTTTTTCATTTTCAAAGCCAATGACAGGGTATTTTTCTCGAAGTGACAAAAAAAATACAGTTCATTTTACAAAGTACTTTACAAAAAGTATCTTACACTGTAAGTAACGTAAGTAAAAAATACAGTATATTTTACAATGTATACAACATTCAATCGAAGACATACCTTGGGTTAGCAGTTGCTGGTTTTTCTTTTCGTAGCGTCTTCGTTCGCGAGGATACTCCGTAAATTCGAGATACTTCGTTGATTCCTTTTTGTTTTTTTTTATCTAGTTCTTCGAACGCGAGTGCTAAATTATCTCCTGTCCAGCTATTCTGGCGCGGCATCACGCCTGGTTTCCGCTTATACTTGCGAGGCATTTTGCTCACCTTGAATGAGCGCATGAAACAGTTAAGTATTTATTTTATTTAAAACAAATTATAGTCACAACAAGTTGGAAAAAAAACACCAAAAGAACAAAATCTGCCTTTGCTCGCTAAAGAATTTATAGTTGCGAGTATATTTATTCAATTAAATAATTATACCTGCACATTTAGAGTTTACGTATGAGTAACATGTTAAACATCTCCAAATACGGTTAGGTTATACATACCGTGTTCTCACGATGATGAAACTTTCTAACCTACTGGGCAAAATATGAATGATGTGTAAACAAATGAAAATTCGCGAAAATCTTCAATTGTTTGGTAGATAATTGTAATTATTATTTGCATATATGTTAATTTCAAGGAGTTAGGATTACAGGAAAATCATTTTTCCACGTTTAAAAATCCTATCAAAATAGACACGAGCTTTGGCAACGTCACTCAATTATCTTATAATTCGAGGCTGTTAGGTTCGCTGCGGTGACTGTCTTCTGTTTCGGGCTTCTGACTGTTTCGGGGCCGGGTTGAAATTCCGAACCTTGAATGCTCTGACGGTTTTAAATTCCAAATTTTGATGTTCCGAAATTACAAGTTTCGTCAAGATCATACCAGCGAAAGGCTATACAGTTCACTGTAAATGATGTAGAACGTATAACATTGTCTAGACAAATTTCAAAATGGACGTAAAATCACTTCTTAATAAAAAGCAATTCTGAAAATAATTCGTCGATTTATTGAATATTTTGAAACTTTTAAAACTTCCATAGCCGAATTATTTTGACGGTGTTCAGATTTCCGGAGTTTTGGTCTGTCGTGTAAAATTCTTTCGAAGTTTTGATCTTTCGAGGTAGAATTCCTTCGGAGTTTCGATCATTCTGATCATTCAAAGTTCGGAACTTCAACGCGGCCCTATGGCATTTTCAGAGGTTACGTTAGGGCAAAAGGAGGCAACGAATGAGTCAGAAATTAGTGCGTCGCAAAGTTTCCGTTGGAAAAGGTGATTTGTCAGTGCTCGTGCCCACAAGCATCGTACTAGGCTCAGCGAAGCTAGAAAAAAACGGAATATATCATAATAAATAAATGAAGAAGTTCCTCTTACTCGCATTTGACTTTAACGTTTTCGAAATTGGCGCGTTTGGTCTTCGATCAGTTCTGCATTCCCATAGTTCCGACGTTCCCACATTTCAATACATGCCTCTCAACAAGTCTCACCGTTTCGTAAACTGGTTGCATATTTTTTTTTACATTCTCATTAATTAGATCGGTAACCTTATTTTTCACTTATATTGTTCTCTACACTATTTTGGACACAATTTTCGTTTTGTGGGTCAGTTTTTTCACAACTGCGGAATCTATACACGCGAAACAGAAATGGCATCGACGCTGCTTAATACAACCAATGCCATGACGCGGAAATTGATGAAACTTTGAAATGTAATATTTCATGAACGAGTGCGGAAACCCCCTTTCCTTTTGCCGGGAGATTCATAAAATATATCATGACTAGTAAAATTTTCATTCATATCAATCCACCCCAATCATTTTAAGCACCAACTTAAATCTGTATGAGTATTGTAATGTTTGGTGCCAGATTTGGCAACAAAAAAAATCACAAAATGCTGCCGTCCTAAACTTTGTTTATCAATTTTACCTTTTTTTCTGGATATTCTACGAGCTATACATATATTTTTTTTAATGTCGACTTGTGGAACGAAATAGTGGTTGCCGATTTAAAAAGCATGGTTTCATGAAAAACGCGTTTAAAGGTGCTGCGGTTCGACCGAGCTCCCCCCGCTTGCTCCTTATAATGTTTATAACTCGGCTAATTTCGTGAATAACATTAAACGGGTTTCGCAGACGTATTCGGAAAGGTCTGTAGAATAATAAAATAAAATAAAATCCTTTTTTTTTCATATTTCTAAACAACAATACTGTCTTAAAGTATTTGCAAAAAAACATGTTTTTGGTGCAGTGGTAGTTCGGGATAAAATCTGGGTACAGACGTATTTTTTAATAATAGAGCTGGCTTTTCTCGTGCCTGGAGCTAAATCTAGGTCCACTAAATATCTACCTAGTCATGTACGAGAAACGAGGTGCGCGCATGAGCAAGACGATATATAATACTGAGCCTCATGTATCGGAATATCTCCGGACGTATATTTCTCGAGACGACGCATTTACCGCGAATGATATCTAAAAAAACGAATAGAAATTATATTATATGCATTAACCCTTAATAGTCACAATGGGTCCACGGGATCCAGGCCCTTTATTGACCTGGAATACTGCTCACTAAAATGTTGAATGAAATAAATATACTTAAAATAATAATGCTTATAATACTTATACTAAAATACTAGTAATTATACTTAAAATAAATATACTTTTTGAAAAGTCCACAAAAACCGCTATGTCTATTTCAAAGTGCATTGTGTCCAGATTATAAAAACATTTTTTTGTCAATAATTACAAGAGTTACAGCAATTTTTGTGAAAAAGTCATTTTTCACGAGTTTTTTTTTGCATAATTTTTTTTGCATATTTAATATTTAATTTTTGATTTCTAACCAATATCCTTGTATTAAACAAGGTTCAAATTATACCTCACTATTTTTTTCATATCGCTCAATGCACTTTGTCATTATTTATAAAAAATTAAAAACGCCTGGGTCCCATGGACCCAGTATGACTATAACGATATTCTAGCTAAGTGTGACTACTAAGGGTTAAGGCGTTACCCCCAATTGTAGCGCAAAAAAAGGCCTTTTTCATGAATTTTTTAAAAGAAAACTACGAAACTTTTTTAATCGATCGATATACCATCTTAAAGAAGACATCTTGAAGAACTTTCAGTAATTTTTTTATTGAAAAATATTACATTGTTTAGTGGCAAATGGCCGTCAATGAAATAATGTTTTTATATACACGGTTTACGGTGACCGACATTGCGGCGAAGTGGATCATCTGAAAAAAAATGCGGATGGATTTAGTCAAATATAAGTATAAACTAGTCTTTAATCGAAGGATTCTAACAAATATTCATTTTTCACAAAATGGGGGACAGTCAAAGTTAATGGTTCGATTTTAACGAAAAGAAAAACGGCGGTTTTTTGGCTATAAAACGGCCATTTTTTTGAAAAAAAAATCGAACGATTAAGGACTACATTTTTATGTATTAAATAAGCCTGCAAAATTTCAAGAAGATCGGTTCATTAGTGTTCGAGTAATCTTGGTCACCGATTTCAGAAATGCCATTTTGAGAAAACCGCGTTCAAAGTTTCAATTTCAGTTTACACGAAGAACGGATTCTTCTCTTTCAACGCTCAAATCTCAGTCAATTTTGTTCGGATCGACTTGAAATTTTCAGGACATATTCTCAGATACTTATATTTCAAAAAAATGCAATAAAAAAAACGATTTTTTCAAAATCGCAAGTGGGGGTAACCCCTTAAGGAAGAATTTGCATTGTAGTTGTCACGAGAGCAATGTTTTATTTTTACTTTCATATTTCGGAAATCCTTTCTTATACCCTTGCGCGCTTCGACAATCCCGCCTCTCACTTTTATCCCAGGTCTGTTAACGATTACCAGTTTTCAAGAGGTCTCCACCCAATCTATCGACAAGTGTATCGGATTGAACGAGGGCACGGGGAAACTGTCGAACATCTGTCAACACGGACGGCTATATTTTACTGAGGTTCAATTGTGTTACTATTACAAACTCAGGTGAATTAACTCCATGCCATATGCGGCATAAGCGTCCTATAATAAATAATGACATTTTATTTTTCGTATATTGCAATGCCATAAAGTTTTGCAACGTTAAAAGCACGGTTTTTCGTCTACTGTTAAAAAAAAAGTGCACAATTTCGGCCTCGTCTGCATAAGTCATTGACCGAGAATACACAACGTTTCCACCTAGGAGCCGCGGCACAGCTGTACACGTGACTACCCCAAATTAGGGTCTCACCCGTGGAGCAGATATCGATCATGCAGCACAGTCGTCGCAGGACGCCCTATTTTTCTCTTCAGTATTTGTTAGGGGCAAGCCCTTGCGGTGGCACACGTCGTGGCGTTCGAATAACTCCGTACAGGCCTGAAAAGAGGAGTCTCGTTGCCCTACCCCTGCCCCTTTATTTTTTCCTCCTCGTCATCTCGACGCCGGACCTCTTGCACCTGTTCAACTGGTTCATTGCACAGGTATTTCCTGTGGATTATCCGGACGACATGTCTGGTACATTACGCAGCTTATTTTCGTCCTTCTTCACTCCTGGGATCCGTTCCGTATCTAATTGCTTTTGAAGATTGTTCAGAAATACTGCAGATAGTTGCGAAAAAACACCACGAACGGTGAACGGCCCGCTTATCGTAATACTTCATACTGGCAGAGATTACATTAAGATTTCAATGGTTCACGCTTCTATTAGATTTGGCCTGGTTGCAAGCAAAATGTCATAAAGTTCATGACGAATAAGCCAAAAAACAATATCCTTACTCAAATGCCACAGGAACAGAGTCCATGAAAATCTGTTTACACTCGAATTTCTTCAAATCCGTAAATAAACCCATAGTCCCCACGAATGACGAATCACAAGTTGTTGCAAATTAGTTTCGGCCTCCTGACAAAAAATTTTCCATTAACTAGTGGCACATTTTCGGACCGTGAATAATTATTTACCCCCATCCCTTCCGGATTTGAGTGACCTTTTATAATCCGTTTCGTCATAAAAGCACAATTGTGATTAAATATTCAGATCCCGAGGCCGTCCGAGTACCAATCATTATTTATATCTAGCGCAATCGTCTCTCGATTAAAACCGCCAACTAATTGATCGAACTATGTCGCGGCAAAGAGACTGTTTGAGTTACCCTTGCAGTATCGACATGCCGATTTCTTTCCATTATTCTAATATAAATACCTAACGATAGGAGGGTGGGAAGGGTCCCATCGTGGAACGGTAAAGAAGACATAGGGATGGAGACCGACCGAGAGAGTATCGCGGAGTAGAGAGGGACGAAAGAAGAGATTGGGAAGGTCCGGAGCGATGGCGTTTAAATCTAAAAAGGAGAAGTACACCGGTAGGAGCAGTGGCAAACTCTCAGTCCCTGTGGGTAATTGGAGGGTCGGGGATTCTGCTACGTTCAGACGCGCAAGGACTGCGGTGCGAGAAGGACGAAGTGGAGGACGGCGAAAGAGGCTAAAATACGAGCCAACAGTTACTTTGCGCCGCTGCGCTATATATATTTATACTTACTTACACTCGTACAAGTCAGAACCGCACAGGCGTAGCATCCTGCACGTTCACGTGTACACGACACACACACACACACACACACACACACACACACACACACAAAAGGGTAACGATAAAAGTCGCTGGGTATTTGGCCGGAATGGGACGGCAACCGAGTAGTGGAATATGGCACGGCGCATTGGCGTCGAAAACAGTGAAGAAGTATGTGTGTGTGTGCGTTTGGTGGGTATGTATACTATATCGCGGCTCGTCGTCAAAGCCCTGAGAGAAATAAGGACGGCGACTACAGAGCCTGGAGAGTTGAAGAGGGTGGCGGCAGAACTTGTAGGGAGATATAGGAACTTGAGCGGGGCGTGCGGGGGCGGGAGTGTGCGGGGGGCGCCATATACAGAGTAAACGAAACGAAGAGGGAGAGAAAGTCGAATAATCGTGCACACCGCAAATCCACGGGCACCCGAGGGAGAGCCGGAGTTATCGCAGGCTAGAGTATGCGGTATACATTGCGGTCTCTCTCTCTCTCTCTGCTTCTGTGTCTGTGTCTCTGTCTCTCTCTCTCTCTCTCTCTCTCTCTCTGTGTGTGTGTGTGTGTGTGTGTGTGTGTATGTGTGTGCGTGTGTGTGTGTGTGTGCGTGTGTGTGTGTGTGTGTGTGTGTGTGTGTGTGTGTGTGTGTGTGTGTGTGTGTTGGCGGTACCGCGGGACCAGTACCAACATAGTCAACACACACAGACAATTGGGACACGTTTGCAACGACCAATGAAACCAGTCCCCTCGTGTTCTGTCGGAGAGCAACAACTGGCGAGCTTTAGGTAGACGTAGAGAGAGAGAGAGGGAGCAAGGGACAGCGAGAGAAGTATACTTTTGCATGCAGTAATGTATGCTACGCGGCCTCGGTACCGCTTACAAGATTCGAAAATCCGCCGAACCGGAGCTTTTTATGTGTCCTTGCATGGAAATGACGATCGACGTGTAAAAAGCGCCTACCCATGCAGAAATTGTCGCAGGTATCCAATCGATTTCCCATACTTGTTCTCACTTTCTGATAGGGATCCAATGGGTCATCGCATTGGATCCCTATACTAAAACGTCACGCACGGACATTGGATTCCGAGCGGAATTCTCCGTTGGAATTCAATGTACGAATCCAATTAGAGCCCTAAATGATTGCAACATAAGCGAACAGAATTCGATACGATTCTTAATGGATGCCATCGCGCTCTGTACGTTGAATTTTCTAAACAAAATATTTAGATGTACAAAATGGCTGGATCTTAAAAAAGTATAAATGTTATCTTAAAAAAGTACGAATCGTTTTGAAAAGAATATCTTCGAAATCGATTTGAATCACATTAACGAAAATTCGATGTATTTATTCTTTGCTACTTATTATACTGTACCTTGACATACGACAACCGCACACGTACAAACGGCGTTCATCGGAGAACAGTGCAGGACTCAATTAAATTCCAACAAGGATCCAACGCCTGTGTGCGATGTCCCAAAGAAATCCCCATAGAGACGTGAGTGTATGTTGGATCTCGCCAACAAATTTTGCATGGGATCACGGACGGATATTTTTTTTTTTTGAAGATCCGACAAATTCCGTTTGTGGATGGCAAATAAAAGATTCTCAAACGACGTCGATCGCGACGTACAAATCGAGATCTTTTATAGGTGAGTTCCCGGTTGAAAGGCTTGCGTTACTTGCAGTAAGTTTATATCATTTTCAAATTTGTGTACGTCGAATTCCATTCAGTATCTCGGTCTGGAACAAAGAAATATGAAGGTGTTTTTGAGTTTGAGCAAAGTCTTGAGTAAAATCTTCATTAGAAATAGATGTGCGCTGAAAATATGGGAACTGTGTCATTAGCTATGCATTACGCCTGGATATACCCTAGTAGATTATGGTGAGAGACAAGAGTCAGTTGGACTTAATGAAGCCTAGGCGCGAGGTTCGTACGTAATTGGATTCATCCCTTTGCAGTACTTGCACCCTCGAAGGCATTACTCATCCGTTTCGTTCGCTCAATAATCATTCTCTCGCTCTCTACTATATGCCATCTCTCTGTCTGTATAGCTCGTTGATACTGCGCGCACTGCGGTGTAGGGCAGAAACCGCGCGCAGTTGGTTAAATTCTCAACTTGGCAGAGTCCTCGCGCAGGACCCTTAAAGCACTTTTCCACCCTCTTGTACATTCCACAGCAACTCCCGAAGCTCAACACATACAGGCACACGCAGTACGGGAACTGTAGATGTGTAAGACATATCCTTAATGATAGTGTCCCCGCTCCCCCCATTGAATTACCCGCGTACCTCTCGCCGAACCGAATTACCCCTGTGCAGTCATGAGACCGACAACGAGAATGTGAGAGGACCATGGCGTTGATGTCGACCATGTCGTTTTCTGTTCTGCTCTGCGCTCTCTCTCTCTCTCTCTCTCTCTCCCTCTCTCTCCCTTTTTGTCTCTCTTTGGTTTTCTCCCTCTCTTCTCTCTTTTTCTCCATTGTCTGTTTTGGTTTCTTTCGTTTTTCTCTAACTTCGTATTCGTTGCTGCGAAAAGTCTGGTCTCTATTGCCGTGGCATTTTTTCACACAACCCTTCAGCGTCCTATTGATTAAGTAAATCCTTTTGGTGTCCTGCTCTCGCTCCCCTGGTTTCATTTTATACATGATCAAGTACAAATTCCTGGCTCACACTCGTCTTTGTTTTTTTTTAGGCAGAAAAAATCCATACGTTTAGAGACGCCCTAATCGAACCCCGCGTTGTGATCTTCTGTTATTTATTTGTTGGGCTTGTTATATCGAACGCCCGTAATCGAAAACACTAAGAATTGGTCCTATAATTTAATGTACATTTTTGTCTTCTACAACACGAACTCGAAATCAACGAATTGTCGAGACACGCATGGTGTAAGCACTTTTTTCGAAAACATCCAAAAGATAAGATGTATGGATTATGTCGGTTGGTCGTACCAGGCTTCGCCCGATTTTTTACTTGTAACAGAAAAAGTTGCAGGTTTACCGACAGCAGTACCCAATTATCGGAAACTATGTTTGTGGCCTGCGTCTTCAATTCGGTATAGAGATTGCGAACCAAAAACAACGTTAAATTTACCAAAAATTAACTATACGATTATTCTCAAATCGTGTTTTCATATCAATTTCCTAATATCCTTGTTAATGTACTTGCACAAAATGAAGTCCGTTTGAAATACCCGTTTAATTATTATTGACTGATACCGCTACGATTAAGACACCCTACCGGTTCAAATTACAAGCAAAATCCGAACGCAATGATGACACTAAATGAAAATGCGGTTTTTGTAATTATTAACATCGCTACCATAATTTGAGATGAAGAATTTCTTTTTTCTCCAGGTAGTACTCAAAATTGCAATTGTGCAGAGCAGATTGTTACAGAGCCGTATTAATGTGATCAAATGACAAGGCAAAAATGATAAACAATTTGCCTTTTAAATGTTGCCGAAGCAGTGGCTGGACATTTGTGTAACCCTCGGCATCCAACATGACTGACCAGTGGTATAATTTGCATAGGATAGTGATTCTGTGATGCGTGATGTGTGAAATATGATGAAGGTACCAATTAGGTACAGGTAAAATTTAGGTAATTGTATCTCGATTTATGCAGCTCTACACTGCAAAGACAAGTGTGTTGTTTTTATGCACTTTACGTGTGTAAATGGCGGTAGACACTTTTTAAACATTCTAACGTGTGTAAAAAAATCACGGTGTAAAAATAACACGGATATATGCGTTCAAACAACACACTTACGTGTGTTATTTTCTTACACACGTTAAAACGTGTAAAAAGTGTCTGCAGCCATTTACACACTCAAAGTGTGTAGAAACAACACACTTATTTTTGCAGTACTGCATACACATGGGATACGTGGGAAAAATTAATTCAATGACAAAGCTTTTCATCGTCAAAATATATGTATTTATTGGAGATTACTTATAAATCACGCTGTGTTGATTGTGTTAATTATATTGATTATAAAGTTAATTATATATTTACAGTTTTGATATTTTACATCATCATCTTCATCATATTACATCTACATCATCATATTACATTATGGTGATGTAGGATGATGCGAGTAGGCACACGATGGATTTGTTGACCATGGGTTCCGATATTTTAACCCGCGTATATTGCGATCTGCTACCACAATTTTTATTGGACAGCTTGTGTGTGTATACTACGATGTTAATTGAATCCGTTAACCGGTTAATTGAAGATCAAATATGGTCTTGTTAACCGGTCAATCAATAAATGTCAAACCAACTAACGAGTTTCACGTGATGGCGTAACCAAGGTAATTTTTAACTTGTAATTAACACACGTCAACTGTGTTGCTTTTTCCCATTTTATTTTTGCTCGTGTGTTGCTATCAACGTGTATTGTTTAGTTCAATGTGTGTAAATATGCATCTTGTATGTTGATTTTACACACTTTATGTGTGTTCCAATAAGCGTGTTCTTTATTAGGACAGCTACGAAGGTGTTTAATAATCTAATGCGTAAAAATTGCACACTTACGTGTGTAATTTTAACGCATTAAGTGTGTAATTTTAACGCATTAAGTGTTACCAAATGCATAAGTGTGTAGAATCAATATGGCAACGCGTGTCTCGCCTTTATGTTGTGTTATTTCTACATACTTTAAAAACACGTCAAACGTCTAGTTTTTGCAGTGTAGGTTTAATTTCTTCTTAGATCTGATCAATTTGTTTTGTTTATGGCCTCATTTTTTATTACCTGAAGGGTTAGTTATTGACTTGTTCGTGATGTTTTGTATACATCGTATAGTTAGGGTACAGACATAAATATTGAAATGTTTATATAGCATTGAACAAATTGTTGACAATGCGTATTGGAAAGGTTGTATACATTGTGTATACATCGCAAAATGACACGATAAATCATTCATGTCCAGATTTGGAGGGATTAAATAATCAGTCAGGGATCTCTCTCTATCGAGATTGAGAATACATAATAAACCACACGACCTAATCGTTCCACACGGCCACCACATAAGGGACGAACGACGATTGTGAGAGCAATCGGGAATCCGTCTGCGAGCTGTACATAGATGTTCGTACTATGCTTTTGTGCTGAGCGCCTCTCCATCCGCCTCGTTCCCGCTGTGCCGTTCTCCCTCACCTTCTCTCTCTCTCTCTCTCTCTCTCTCTCTCTCTCTCTCTCTCTCTCTCTCTCTCTCTCTCTCTCTCTCTCTCTCTCTCCCTGTCTCTCTCTTTCTCTCTCACTCTCTCTCTTACTCTCTCTCGATCAATCGATTATTCGTGACTCCGACGACGCCGCGTCTCTCTTGTCTCCGTGTCGAATAGCCCACCGTTCTAGCTACCCCCTCTCGCTTCTATCACAGTATATATAGAGGTGTCATTCTGTCGGTGATTGAGGGAGACGAGCGATATTGCGTCGATCGAATAGGCACGTGAATATATATATATATATATATATAGATATATATATATACATATACACACATACATACATACATACATACATACATACATACATACATACATACATACATAGATACCTACACACACACACACACACACACACACACACACACACATATATATATATATATATATATATATATATATATATATATATATATATATATATATATACATACACGTAGCAATATGCCATTGATCGAGAATATACGTACACGTGTATAGCTGCGTGTATCGAGCGTTCCATAAGAAAACGTCTGTCTCGCCTAACCTCACTTGAAAATTTAGCCTATATCTTGGAAAACATTTATATTTTTTTGATATTAGACATTAAAAAAATATATTTCGACGAAAGGGCGAATAATTTAAAAAAAATAAAAAGCGCGGACAAAGGCGGTGCATTTGTATAGGTTTATTTTGGCTTTTCTCTCATCCTTACAGTATAAAAGATACCTCTCAACGGTATCCTTCAAGCGGATACCGTTGTTCCTACATTTGCTCATAAGAAATCGTTTGATTCTAAACAACAGGCTATTCGTCTACAGTTCATGAAAATACCAAGGGGAGTGTCTCGATATGTGTGCATTTTGTATCCTTAAGGCGACGTACGCGGTGTGTCACGTAACATACGGTGCGAGAGAGATAGCTAAAATTTTCGAACAGGGTTTTTTTTAAGGTGGGCATTATTTGAGGCAATTGAAATTCCTTAAGCTCTGCGTCAGGAAATTTTCCACGGCCTGATGCTTTGCTTTTCATCGAAAACCTTAACCACTTATGAGAAAAGCGGGTTGGAAAATTTGTGAGGTTATGTTGACCTGGTACATGGTACATGGCCTCAATTACGCGATAAGGGGCGTACAAAAAGTCTTCATGGAATGATTCTTAGGTCTACTCGTTTGTAGAAACGTCAAGCGAAAATTTGGAGCCAATTTCACAGGGCAAGGATTGGGGAAACGTTGATGTGGGCCGAAATGCCTCGTATATGTCGAGCTCTCGATGGCGGTATACATGCCTCGGGGTCGACCAGTATAAGCATCTACGGGCTGTCGTTTCTGCACGGGGATATATCGTGGCTTGGGGCGTTTAGCAGGCAAATTTAGCAGGCCGCAATCGCCCTCGCTGGCGTGTTGATTCCCTGCTCGCGCGCGCGGTGTGTTCGACGCTGCCGCGCCGCGGATCCTGACGATATAGTGTGCTCAAGCAAGACGAAACATCGAACTCTCCGGGACTGGATTTGAACGATACGAGAGAGTCTCCTTCTCTCTATTGCCTCTGCGGTAATCCCCATCCGCTTACTCTTCTTCTTGTGCTTCCCATCGTCGCCATCCTCTATTTCACCTTGATCCCTGTCTCGATTGATTTACTCGCCGAGAGAGAGAAAGAGAGAGTAAGAGACACAGACAGATAGAAAGCGAGAGAGGGAGAGAGGAGAGAGAGAGAGAGAGAGAGAGAGAGAGAGAGAGAGAGAGAGAGAGAGAGAGAGAGAGAGAGAGAGAGAGAGCGAGAGCGAGAGAGGGCATACGTTTACAAAAAAATGCGAGTGGAATGAAAACGGGATTCAAATTTACATTCGAGGTCTGGCCGAAAGGTAATGAGCTTTAAAATAGAATTGCCCCACGGGTCATCGTGATCACAGCTATTGAGATCTCAGATAAACTACAAGACCCTCCCCAGTATCGTTGCGGCCCACATCGAGTGTGTACGCGTGTTTTTGTGAACCCCGTAACTGGCCCTCGTGAAAGGAAAAAATGCAGGTGAACCTGGCACGGAAGTACATGATCAAATGTTGTGTCAATGTCGGTGAATGCGCAATACAACCGACACCATGGAAATGTTGAAAAATGCGTATGGCAGTGATTGAAAGGTGGTCGGGAAAGTCTCGAAGATGCACCAAGCAACAAATCGTCGATTGTGATAGAGTTAAATTCCTGAATGAAAAATCAGCATTTGTTCAATCTCCGATGAGCTCGAACTTGTTGTTGTCTGATTTGTTTTGGTTTCCAAACTTGAAATCACCTTTATGGGGGAAACATTTCATCACTATTTGTATCATCTGGAAAGTTGTGACGGACACGCTTAACAGCCTAACGGAAAATGAACGAATCCATTGTTTCGACGACTGGGATAGCTGCGGGCGGCGGTGTGTGCAGTCGGAAGGATCTTGGTTTGAAGAGAATGACATTAGAGGGTAGGCAGCGATCACTCATTCAAGTTTTGACTTAGCCCGACGCTGCTTACCGTGGTAGATCGCCAAAGCGACACACGGAATGCGATCTTGTCGATCAACTGAATTTAGCGTTATCAGACAAAGCGTATTAGAAGGGCGTTCCAATGAATCGATTTTCTACGGGCATTGTGGCAATGACCCAACTTCCAGGGTGTCCCATTTTTCCTTGAATATATATAAATATATGTATGTGTATGTATAACACAAACTCATAAATATGAGCCGTGGACGAGAAAGAGAGTGAGGACAAACGAACGAAAAGTTGGGCGAGGGAGGAAAGGAAAGACAGAGCGTGTGTCGCTACGATTGTGCGCTGTCGCCACCACCTATGCCCTTCTCGTTATTTCGGTATACCCGTATCGCGGGCAACGTAACTGTGATCTTTATAGTCACAGCGTACACCAACCCTCACTTTATCGAACACAATAAATCGTATATACATACCGACAGCCCTTCCGCCCAGGCACCACCTTAATGGTACACTCTCACATATACCACTTTGGTTGATCTGCGGCTCCTATGTATATAGAGATACATACGGGGTGGCGTATGAGGTATCGTACAATCCACGATTGCACACTATTGTATACAATTTACAGCTAGTTTACCGTTTTACGAATATGGACGAGATAATGCATTGTTATGATTAGATAGCGAGCGAAAAAAAGGATTTTCGAAATATCTTACGCGCAGAATACCAGGTACGATATAACTCGATGATGATTGAATTTTTGAAAGTGGGATAATTTGCTTGCAAATGGAGCCTCGTTTGAATACATTTATTCCACTTTCACCGGATGTAAATTTGCTTCTACTGCGCCATGCAAAAACACGAAAATACGAGCAGACAGTTGGAAATGCGGAACTTACGATAGACGGCTATCAATATTTTGCAGTGCAAGATCGATGGAACGTTGCGAGACGCCGTTGCTCTTCGACGCGGGTATTTAATAAATCGTAAAATCCATCGACGTTGTTGCTCGCGTTAAGAGAAAGATAGAAAAAGAGAGTTAACTGGGCCTCGAAGCTCTCTACGTAGGGTCCACCAGAGGCCCTCTCCAGACAACGATTCGAATTTTCGCCGAGTGAAATTCGATATCTCCGATAGTCGGGGTGGCTCGAAACGTATTAGACGTACGCGAGGGAGCACCAACCCCTCAGGAGATAGTACCGTCGACGGAACATACAGGGGCAGGGGATTGAAGGAAGATGAGCGAGATGGCTAGGTATCGCTCCATCGGTAAACGATATCCTCGACGAACTACCGAGCTTTTAGCAATCTCTATTTTGACTATTTACTGAATGATATACCGCGAATTCCAATTATCAATTTTCGGATCGATATTCCTGTCTAGATCAACCGTGAGCCGTTTTCGGCCAGTGAAACTCGCGGACTTGTTTCGTATTCTGTCAATGATCATATTTACTGCAATAGACAGATGCGCCACTTTAAGACGGGACGAAAACGTTTCCTTTATGAATATGTTCGACAAGTTCATTGCGCATTCGGTGATCAATCGGATCCTGCAGATTTCTTTTCGCGGACATTGCTTACCATAGCTGTTGATAGATCTTTACGATTTTCATCAAGGTAATCCTTCACTTTTATGCTTTCGCTAAATGGCGTATCTTGATGGTAAATCTTCGGAATGGTTCGTCTCGCTTCTGATTCGTTAAATTACTCCCAGATCTTGGAGCGTCTTCGAACCGTTATTGAATCCCTCGAACGTACGAGAGCGCGGACCGAATCGTATAGCTGTCCACATAGCTCATCCAGCCGGGTTTTTAGCAATCTCTATTTCCACTACTCTCTGACTGAAATGCCAGGAATTCCAATTACCAACTTTCAGATCGATATTCGCGTCTAGATCAACGGCGAGGCATTCTGGGTCAGTGAAGCTTACGAACTTCCTTCATATTCTGCCGATTATCATATTCACCGAAATAAGCATATGCGCCACTACGAGACGGGACTCAGACGGTTTTCGACGGGTTCATTTTGTTTTGCGATCTAGTGATTAATGATGAAGGATTAATTGGACATTTCACATTTCGTTTTAGGGCCATAGTTTATAGAGGCTGTTGATGAATATCTACTATTGTCGTCAATTCAATTCCCTGCTAGTCATCGCTCGTGAAGACAAACTTCACCATGGTAGTCGATTTTGAATCGTGTGGAACGTTCGTTGCTACTCTCGCTAGTTCACGCAATACCGATGTTCGTCAATAGTCTTTTCAATTACACGGTTACATGTCCTCATGTTTAAACTCGTTTATCGTTCATCTCGCTTCTGATTCGTTGAAGCGCCCCTAGATCTTGGAGTTTCTCTGGCCCGTTATAAAATTCCTCGAACGTACGAGCATTCGGGCGGAATCTTATAGTTATCCATATAGGTATGATGCCACAGGCCCCGTTGCAGT
Organism: Ophion costatus; assembly: GCA_951751655.1. Taxonomy (NCBI): domain Eukaryota; kingdom Metazoa; phylum Arthropoda; class Insecta; order Hymenoptera; family Ichneumonidae; genus Ophion; species Ophion costatus. The sequence goes on along the minus strand of CATODD010000088.1, from coordinate 6,566 downwards.
AGTCGCCATACCACCAATTCTCCTGTATCCATCAATCTTTTCGAAAAGCAACAGCTCGGCGCGGTACTGTCTTTCTCTCTTCACGGAAAACAACTCGGGAGCCGTCAAGATCCATCACTCGGCTCGCCACACGGGAGACGAATGGCGGAGAAACGTATAGAGCGACGAGAGCCGAGAATGGACCGCAACTTCTCCTAACACACAAGCTCCTATATACACACCAACACTTGCCTCACACCGAAGCGTTTCAACTCATTCCACCTTGATGCTTTGATACTCTTCGTTCTCGGTTCAAGCTGCTTTAAGCGACCGGCGGGTATCCCGTACACGGACGAAACTACATTTACCCTTTCTCTCGTCACCTTGAATTTTACCTCTTTCTCCACCTCTGTCCATCTAGCTCTTTCTTGCTTTCTACCTAGGTCACTGAGACGATTAACCGTAGGACATGCCAAAATGTTTGACTTCAAATTTTGCAGGGACTACGTCGCTTTCTTCCGCTCTATCTTGATGTTTGGCTTTTTGTATCTCCTCTTTTACAATAAGGATGCTGACAAGGGAGATTGCGATCGCATTAACGAACTGGGGAAGGCTGAAACATCGGATGCCGTTCGACTGATAGCCGGGAAAATAATTTATGGATATCGATACATTCATTCGCTTGGACTTGGCGGGACTAGCCTGACCACGGGTTTTCCCATTTTGACCAAACTTCAATATATCGATACACTGCATTTTATAAGCAATCGCATTCGGACATTAGCCCCGACTGTTCTAAAAGCTCTCAATAGGATTTCAGGGTGTGCAGGGTTCAGCGCCGATATGCTACATGGGACATATTTTCTCCCGATCAGGTACCAGACTCCGATCAGGCATGTAATCCGAAAACGCATTTTCGGAAAAAAAAACGTCCCCGATGTTTAGCGGAAAAAAGAGTGGTGACCTGGTCGTGGCAGACCTAGTATTTGTCCCTCTGCTAGATTTCCACCCGCTTATCTTCCCTCTAGCCATTGTGTGTGCGGGACGTTCCAACGATTCATGCGAGGGAAACGTTAGCCCGACAGTTCGGTCGTTCACTCGCGGTAACCCATCTCTGTCAGACCGGTGTGTATACACAAGGGAATACGAGATATACGGATACAACGAGTACGAGATACAGAGAACGAGAGGAAGGGACAAAGAATGAACATCGTAAAGGGCAGAGTTCTCCTCGCGCCAAAATCCAAATGGGCGCGGCTCGATGCGTGACGCGGCAAAGCAAACAGAAATCGGACACGCCAAGCGCGCACGGGGTCGTGTCTCTATACCTACCACTACACCAGAGACCACAGACAGTCGCGCGCGTGTGTGTGTGCGTGTGTGTATGTGTGTGTGTGTGTGAGAGAGAGAGCGAGAGAGAGATACGGATGGGGAGGCGCCCGCCTGCTTTCTGTCTGTCTGTCTGTCCTTCTGCTGTTCCTGTCTCTTGTCCTCGCATACGTAGATTCGCTGTAGTAATCCAGCGAGGGCGCGAGCATTCGTGTTGACTGCGGATCACTGACTCGTTCTCTCGTTCACTCGTTGGACCTGTGCGAGACAGAATGAGTGAGAACTTTCCCGTTCTGTCTCTGTTTCTCTGTCTCTCTGTCTCTCTCTCTCTCTCTCTTTCTCTCTCTCTCACTCTCTCACTCTCTCACTCTCTCACTCTCTCACTCTCTCACTCTCTCACTCTCTCACTCACTCACTCACTCACTCACTCACTCACTCACTCACTCACTCACTCACTCACTCACTCACTCACTCACTCACTCACTCACTCACTCACTCACTCACTCACTCACTCACTCACTCACTCACTCACTCACTCACTCACTCACTCACTCACTCACTCACTCACTCACTCACTCACTCACTCACTCACTCACTCACTCACTCACTCACTCACTCACTCACTCACTCACTCACTCACTCACTCACTCACTCACTCACTCACTCACTCACTCACTCACTCACTCACTCACTCACTCACTCACTCACTCACTCACTCACTCACTCACTCACTCACTCACTCACTCACTCACTCACTCACTCACTCACTCACTCACTCACTCACTCACTCACTCACTCACTCACTCACTCACTCACTCACTCACTCACTCACTCACTCACTCACTCACTCACTCACTCACTCACTCACTCACTCACTCACTCACTCACTCACTCACTCACTCACTCACTCACTCACTCACTCACTCACTCACTCACTCACTCACTCACTCACTCACTCACTCACTCACTCACTCACTCACTCACTCACTCACTCACTCACTCACTCACTCACTCACTCACTCACTCACTCACTCACTCACTCACTCACTCACTCACTCACTCACTCACTCACTCACTCACTCACTCACTCACTCACTCACTCACTCACTCACTCACTCACTCACTCACTCACTCACTCACTCACTCACTCACTCACTCACTCACTCACTCACTCACTCACTCACTCACTCACTCACTCACTCACTCACTCACTCACTCACTCACTCACTCACTCACTCACTCACTCACTCACTCACTCACTCACTCACTCACTCACTCACTCACTCACTCACTCACTCACTCACTCACTCACTCACTCACTCACTCACTCACTCACTCACTCACTCACTCACTCACTCACTCACTCACTCACTCACTCACTCACTCACTCACTCACTCACTCACTCACTCACTCACTCACTCACTCACTCACTCACTCACTCACTCACTCACTCACTCACTCACTCACTCACTCACTCACTCACTCACTCACTCACTCACTCACTCACTCACTCACTCACTCACTCACTCACTCACTCACTCACTCACTCACTCACTCACTCACTCACTCACTCACTCACTCACTCACTCACTCACTCACTCACTCACTCACTCACTCACTCACTCACTCACTCACTCACTCACTCACTCACTCACTCACTCACTCACTCACTCACTCACTCACTCACTCACTCACTCACTCACTCACTCACTCACTCACTCACTCACTCACTCACTCACTCACTCACTCACTCACTCACTCACTCACTCACTCACTCACTCACTCACTCACTCACTCACTCACTCACTCACTCACTCACTCACTCACTCACTCACTCACTCACTCACTCACTCACTCACTCACTCACTCACTCACTCACTCACTCACTCACTCACTCACTCACTCACTCACTCACTCACTCACTCACTCACTCACTCACTCACTCACTCACTCACTCACTCACTCACTCACTCACTCACTCACTCACTCACTCACTCACTCACTCACTCACTCACTCACTCACTCACTCACTCACTCACTCACTCACTCACTCACTCACTCACTCACTCACTCACTCACTCACTCACTCACTCACTCACTCACTCACTCACTCACTCACTCACTCACTCACTCACTCACTCACTCACTCACTCACTCACTCACTCACTCACTCACTCACTCACTCACTCACTCACTCACTCACTCACTCACTCACTCACTCACTCACTCACTCACTCACTCACTCACTCACTCACTCACTCACTCACTCACTCACTCACTCACTCACTCACTCACTCACTCACTCACTCACTCACTCACTCACTCACTCACTCACTCACTCACTCACTCACTCACTCACTCACTCACACACTCACTCACTCACTCACTCACTCACTCACTCACTCACTCACTCACTCACTCACTCACTCACTCACTCACTCACTCACTCACTCACTCACTCACTCACTCACTCACTCACTCACTCACTCACTCACTCACTCACTCACTCACTCACTCACTCACTCACTCACTCACTCACTCACTCACTCACTCACTCACTCACTCACTCACTCACTCACTCACTCACTCACTCACTCACTCACTCACTCACTCACTCACTCACTCACTCACTCACTCACTCACTCACTCACTCACTCACTCACTCACTCACTCACTCACTCACTCACTCACTCACTCACTCACTCACTCACTCACTCACTCACTCACTCACTCACTCACTCACTCACTCACTCACTCACTCACTCACTCACTCACTCACTCACTCACTCACTCACTCACTCACTCACTCACTCACTCACTCACTCACTCACTCACTCACTCACTCACTCACTCACTCACTCACTCACTCACTCACTCACTCACTCACTCACTCACTCACTCACTCACTCACTCACTCACTCACTCACTCACTCACTCACTCACTCACTCACTCACTCACTCACTCACTCACTCACTCACTCACTCACTCACTCACTCACTCACTCACTCACTCACTCACTCACTCACTCACTCACTCACTCACTCACTCACTCACTCACTCACTCACTCACTCACTCACTCACTCACTCACTCACTCACTCACTCACTCACTCACTCACTCACTCACTCACTCACTCACTCACTCACTCACTCACTCACTCACTCACTCACTCACTCACTCACTCACTCACTCACTCACTCACTCACTCACTCACTCACTCACTCACTCACTCACTCACTCACTCACTCACTCACTCACTCACTCACTCACTCACTCACTCACTCACTCACTCACTCACTCACTCACTCACTCACTCACTCACTCACTCACTCACTCACTCACTCACTCACTCACTCACTCACTCACTCACTCACTCACTCACTCACTCACTCACTCACTCACTCACTCACTCACTCACTCACTCACTCACTCACTCACTCACTCACTCACTCACTCACTCACTCACTCACTCACTCACTCACTCACTCACTCACTCACTCACTCACTCACTCACTCACTCACTCACTCACTCACTCACTCACTCACTCACTCACTCACTCACTCACTCACTCACTCACTCACTCACTCACTCACTCACTCACTCACTCACTCACTCACTCACTCACTCACTCACTCACTCACTCACTCACTCACTCACTCACTCACTCACTCACTCACTCACTCACTCACTCACTCACTCACTCACTCACTCACTCACTCACTCACTCACTCACTCACTCACTCACTCACTCACTCACTCACTCACTCACTCACTCACTCACTCACTCACTCACTCACTCACTCACTCACTCACTCACTCACTCACTCACTCACTCACTCACTCACTCACTCACTCACTCACTCACTCACTCACTCACTCACTCACTCACTCACTCACTCACTCACTCACTCACTCACTCACTCACTCACTCACTCACTCACTCACTCACTCACTCACTCACTCACTCACTCACTCACTCACTCACTCACTCACTCACTCACTCACTCACTCACTCACTCACTCACTCACTCACTCACTCACTCACTCACTCACTCACTCACTCACTCACTCACTCACTCACTCACTCACTCACTCACTCACTCACTCACTCACTCACTCACTCACTCACTCACTCACTCACTCACTCACTCACTCACTCACTCACTCACTCACTCACTCACTCACTCACTCACTCACTCACTCACTCACTCACTCACTCACTCACTCACTCACTCACTCACTCACTCACTCACTCACTCACTCACTCACTCACTCACTCACTCACTCACTCACTCACTCACTCACTCACTCACTCACTCACTCACTCACTCACTCACTCACTCACTCACTCACTCACTCACTCACTCACTCACTCACTCACTCACTCACTCACTCACTCACTCACTCACTCACTCACTCACTCACTCACTCACTCACTCACTCACTCACTCACTCACTCACTCACTCACTCACTCACTCACTCACTCACTCACTCACTCACTCACTCACTCTCTCTCTCTCCTCTCTCTCTCTCTGCATGTGAGTACATAAACAGCACGGTATAAATCGGTCTATTAGATGGCAACATATTTCTGCCCCAAAGTGCCTTCGGGCTGTTTTGTTGCTGGAACGAGCATGCTTACTACTGCTCTCACCTTTAGAAATAAGAATCCGGAGTGAGGGTATGTTTTTTCGTTACCGAGGAAAAGGCAAGTAAAGTGAAAACTTTTCTAACCTAAAACACGGTGTACAAGGGCGGGCAGGCGAGCTGGACAGCTGATCTGGTGGTGCGCATGCGCATACTGACCAACTGGATTTAAAACGCAGGCGCGTAACGGGCGATCGTGAAGTAAGGGGCTATATGTCATCGGTGTCGCCATCAGGTGTCAACGAATGCTATTAGCGACAGACGATCGGTAAAGTAGAAAAACCGGATAACACACGTAATGAGAGAGGATGAACGATTGGGTCTGTGCCTCGTGTAAAAAGGAAATTCAGACTGAAGCGATAAGATGTATACCCTGTCTAAAAATTTACCACCCGTCATGCGAGTATAAGCATAGAACATGGAATAGGGATAACGACATCATAAGGTGCACCAGGAAAAGAGAAAGTTTAAAAAGGGATAAGGCAAGAGAAAAAGGACAGCTAGCAGGGACAAGTACTAAGGAAACAAGAGAGATCGAAACAGTAACAGAAAACGAATGGACCAAGGACCAAGTACAGAAAGAAAAAGAAGAGGACATGACAAGAAA
>CATODD010000087.1:0-46658 GCA_951751655.1 Ophion costatus | reverse complement strand
AAATAATGATAAATCGGGATAAATAACGATAATAACGATAAATAGGGATAAATAACGATTAATAACGACAAATAACGATAAATGGGGATAAATAACGATAAATAATGATAAATCGGGATAAATAACGATAATAACGAGAAATTACGAGAAATTACGAGAAATTACGAGAAAATAACGAGAATCTACGAGAAATTACGAGAAATCACGAGAAATTACGAGAAATTACGAGAAATTACGAGAAATTACGAGAAATTTCGAGAAACTACGAGAAATTACGAGAAATTACGAGAAATTACGCGAAATTACGAGAAATTACGAGAAATTACGAGAAATTACGAGAAATTACGAGAAATAACGAGAAATAACGAGAAATAACGAGAAAAACCAGAAATAACGATAAATAACGATAAATAACGATAAATAACGATAAATAACGATAAATAACGATACATAACGATAAATAACGATAAATAACGATAAATAACGATAAATAACGATAAATAACGATAAATAACGATAAATAACGATATATAACGATAAATAACGATAAATAACGATAAATAACGATAAATAACGGTAAATATCGATAAATAACGATAAATAACGATAAATAACGATGAATAACGATAAATAACGATAAATAACGATAAATAACGATAAATAACGATCAATAGGGATAAATAACGATAAATAGGGATAAATAACGATAAATAACGGTAAATAACGATAAATAGGGATAAATAACGATCAATAACGATCAATAACGATGAATAACGATAAATAACGATAAATAACGATAAATAACGATAAATCACGATAAATAACGATAAATAACGATAAATAACGATAAATAACGATAAATAACGATAAATAACGATAAATAACGATAAATAACGATAAATAACGATAAATAACGATAAATAACGATAAATAACGATAAATAACGATAAATAACGATAAATAACGATAAATAACGATAAATAACGATAAATAACAATAAATAACGAAAAATAACGATAAATAACGATAAATAACGATAAATAACGATAAATAACAATAAATAACGAAAAATAACGATAAATAACGATAAATAACGATACATAACGATAAATAACGATAAATAACGATAAATAACGATAAATAACGATAAGTAACGATAAATAACGATAAATAACGAAAGATAACGATAAATAACGATAAATAACGATAAATAACGATAAATAGGGATAAATAACGATAAGAAACGATAAATAGGGATAAATAACGATAAAAAGGAATAAATAACGATAAATAACGAAAAATAGGGATAAATAACGATAAGTGACGATAAATAGGGATGAATAACGATAAATAGGGATAAATAACGATAAATAACGATAAATAACGATGAATAACGATAAATAACGATAAATAACGATAAATAGGGATAAATAACGATAAATAACGATAAATAGGGATAAATAACCATAAATAACGATAAATAGGGATAAATAACGATAAATAGGGATAAATAACGATAAATAGGGATAAATAAAGATAAATAACGATTAATAACGATAAATGACGACAAATAACGATAAATGGGGATAAATAACGATAAATAACGATAAATCGGGATAAATAACGATAACAACGAGAAATTACGAGAAATTACGAGAAAATAACGAGAATCTACGAGAAATTACGAGAAATTACGAGAAATTACGAGAAATTACGAGAAATTACGAGAAATTAAGAGAAATCACGAGAAATTACTAGAGATTACGAGAAATTACGAGAAATTACGAGAAATTACGAGAAATTACGAGAAATTAAGAGAAATTACGAGAAATTACGAGCAATTACGAGAAATTACGAGAAATTACGAGAAATAACGAGAAATAACGAGAAATAACGAGAAATAACGAGAAATAACGAGAAATAACGAGAAACAACGAGAAACAACGAGAAACAACGAGAAACAACGAGAAATAACGATAAATAACGATGAATAACGATAAATAACGATAAATAACGATAAATACATATAAATAACGATAAATAACGATAAATAACGATAAATAACGATATATAACGATAAACAACGATAAACAACGATAAATAACGATAAATAACGATAAATAACGATAAATAACGTGAAATAACGAGAAATAACGAGAAATAACGAGAAATAACGAGAAATCACGAGAAATAACGAGAAATAACGATAAATAACGAGAAATAACGAGAAATATCGATAAATAACGATATATAACGATAAATAACGATAAATAACGATAAATAACGATAAATAACGATGAATAACGATAAGTAACGACAAATAACGATAAATAAAGATAAATACCGAGAAATAACGATAAATACCGAGAAATAACGATAAATAACGATAAATAACGATAAATAACGATAAAAAACGATAAATAACGATAAATAACGATAAATAACGATAAATAACGATAAATAACGATAAATTACGATAAATAACGATAAATAACGATAAATAACGATAAATAACGATAAATAACGATAAATAACGATAAATAACGATAAATAACGATAAATAACGATAAATAACGATAAATAACGATAAATAACGATAAATAACGATAAATAACGATAAATTACGATAAATAACGATAAATAACGATAAATAACGCTAAATAACGAGAAATAACGCTAAATAACGAGAAATAACGAAAAATAACGAAAAATAACGATAAATAACGATAAATAACGATAAATAACGATAAATAACGATAAATAACGATAAATAACGAGAAATAACGAGAAATAACGAGGAATAACGAGGAATAACGAGAAATAACGAGAAATAACGAGAAATAACGAGAAATAACGAGAAATAACGATAAATAACGAGAAATAACGAGAAATAACGAGAAATAACGAGAAATAACGATAAATAACGATAAACTGCGATAAATAACGAGAAATATCGAGAAATAACGATAAATAACGATAAATAACGATAAATAACGAGAAATAACGAGAAATAACGAGAAATAACGATAAATAACGATTAATAACGAGAAATAACGAGAAATAACGAGAAATAACGAGAAATAACGAGAAATAACGAGAAATAACGAGAAATAACGAGAAATAACGAGAAATAACGAGAAATAACGAGAAATAAAGAGAAATAACGAGAAATAACGAGAAATAACGAGAAGTAATGAGAACTAACGATAAATAACGATAAATAACGATAAATAACGATAAATAACGTTAAATAACGATAAATAACGATAAATAACGATAAATAACGATAAATAACGATAAATAACGATAAATAACGATAAATAGGGATAAATAACGATAAATAGGGATAAATAACGATAAACAACGATAAATAACGATAAATAACGATGAATAACGATAAATAACGATGAATAACGATCAATATCGATAAATAACGATAAATGGGGATAAATGACGATAAATAACGATAAATAAAGATGAATAACGATAAATAACGATAAATAACGATAAATAACGATAAATAACGATAAATAACGATAAATAACGATAAATAACGATAAATAGGGATAAATAACGATAAATAGGGATAAATAACGATAAATAACGATAAATAACGATGAATAACGATAAATGACGATAAATAACGATAAATGGGGATAAATAACGATAAATAAAGATGAATAACGATAAATAACGATAAACAACGATAAATAACGAGAAATAACGATAAATAAAGATAAAGAACGATAAATACCGAGAAATAACGATAAATACCGAGAAATAACGATAAACAACGATAAATAACGATAAAAAACGATAAATAACGAGAAATAACGAGAAATAACGAGAATCAACGAGAAATAACGAGAAATAACGAGAAATAACGAGAAATGACGAGAAATGACGAGAAATAACGAAAAATAACTAGAAATAACGAGAAATAACGGGAAATAACGAGAAATAACGAGAAATAACGGGAAATAACGAGAAATAACGAGAAATAACGATAAATAACGATAAATAACGAGAAATAACGAGGAATATCGAGAAATAACGAGAAATAACGAGAAATAACGAGAAATAACGAGAAATAACGAGAAATAACGAGAAATAACGAGAAATAACGAGAAATAACGAGAAATAACGAGAAATAACGTGAAATAACGAGAAATAACGAGAAATAACGAGAAATAGCGAGAAATAACGAGAAGTAACGAGAAATAACGAGAAGTAACGAGAACTAACGATAAATAACGATAAATAACGATAAATAACGACAAATAACGATAAATAACGATAAATAACGATAAATAACGAAGAATAACGATAAATAACGATAAATAACGATAAATAACGATAAATAACGATAACTAACGATAAATAACGATAAATAACGAAGAATAACGATAAATAACGATAAATAACGATAAATAACCATAAATAACCATAAATAACGATAAATATCGATAAATAACGATAAATAACGATAAATGGGGATAAATAACGATAAATAAAGATGAATAACGATAAATAACAATAAATAACGATAAATAACGATAAATAACGATAAATAACGATAAATAACGATAAATAGGGATAAATAACGATAAATAGGGATAAATAACGATAAATAACGATAAATAACAATAAATAACGATAAATAACGATAAATAGGGATAAATAACGATAAATAACGATAAATAACGATAAATAACGATACATTGGGATAAATAACGATAAATAGGGACAAATAACGATAAATAACGGTAAATAACGATAAATAGTGATAAATAAATCCCTCGGGATAAATAAATAAATACGGCATCCCTCGGAATAAAAATAACAAACTTTTAGCAATTTATTTTCATTCAAAATCGTTTGTAGTTGAAGGGTTTTTTTTATTTTCCAAAAAAACGGACTCCAAAACATTTAACGACCTGTAAAAAATTTTTAAGTGAATCCTAAATGCTAATTAACATATATCTGACATAGAAGATAAAAATTAAAACGAAGGCATTACGGAAATGAAATATTTCGGGATTTATTTCAGCAGCTTATCCGTTGCATACACCGCAGAAGCAGGAAAATAATCTATCCTATCGTACGGTAGGATGTGTCATTTGTAGTAGTAAACTAGATAACTACAAACGACGCCCGCCCTTCTAAAACGTTCGTAGTTGTTTGTCGTTCCGTCTTAATCGCTTGTAGTTGCAGAGAAAGTAACTACAAACGAGGAAATCACCTGTAAATGATTTTTCAATTATTTTAGAAGGATATGTTGGTTTGTAGTAGCAAACTAGGTAACTACAAACGATGGCGGCGATTTTTAAACGTTTGTACTAGTTCGTAGTTTCGTATTTATCGTTTGTAGTTGCAGAGAAAGTAACTAAAAACGATGAAATCACCTGAAAATTATGTTTTCACGATTTTTGAAGGAAATGTTCGTTTGTAGTTATGGAGTATGTAACTAGAAACGCTACCCGCGCTCCTAAAACGCTTGTAGGTGGTCGTAGTTCCGTATTTATCGTTTGTAGTTATAGAGAAAGTAACTACAAACGAGCTAATCACCTGAAACTGATTTTTCCACGGATTTGGAAGGATATGTTCGTTTGTAGTAAAGGAGCAAGTAACTACAAACGACGCACGCGCTTCTAAAACGTTTGTAGTTGTTTGTAGTTCTGTATTTGTCGTTTGTAGTAGTACTACAAACGACGCCGGCGGTTTTAAAACGTTTGTAGTAGTTCGTAGTTCCGTATTTATCGTTTGTAGTAACAGAGAAAGTAACTACAAACGAGGAAATCACCTGAAAATGATTTTTCCACGATTTTGGAAGGATATGTTCGTTTGGAGTAATAAAGTAGGCTACTACAAACGACGCCCGCGATTCTAAATCGTTTGTAGTTTTTTGTAGTTCTGTATTTGTCGTTTGTAGTAGTACTACAAACGACGCCGGCGGTTTTAAAACGTTTGTAGTAGTTCGTAGTTTCGTATTTATGGTTTGTAGTTGCAGGGAACGTAACTACAAACGATGAAATCACCCGAAAATGATGTTTCCACGATTTTTGAAGGAAATGTTCGTTTGTAGTAATGGAGTAAGTAACTACAAACGACGCCAGTGCTTTCAAAACGTTTGTAGTTGTGTGCAGTTTCGCGAGCGCAGACCTAGACAGCCGCGGGGACGTACAACAATATATACATCATGCAACAATATATAGGGCTTAATCGTTCGAATAACTGAGCATTCGGACGAACAAAATTATTGTTTAGATAATTGATATTTTGCATAACCCAAATCGTTTCGACGTTTCAAATAACTGACGTTCGGATAATCAATGCTCTACTCACCTTTTGGCTATATTCCCTAAAAATGTCATGCAAGTATTACGAAAATTGAATGAGCTACTGCTTCTATACGCGCAAGTCCACCAGCCTGGCGAGCGGAAGCAGCGCCATATTCCAAACTTTAACAGCTTTTTCATAATCGATCTTCATTTTTTCATAGTTATGTAAAAATAACAACTTTTTTCCGATTCATATTCTAAAAAAAAAACATTCGAATCGGCCATCGTCAACGACTCTTATTTATTGTTAACTGGAACAACCCGTTTGAGTTTTAAATTTCAGCTGGACTCTTGAAGCTGACCGTCGCGAAAAACATTCATCCTCTGCCGACCGTCATGTTTTTATGTATTTTTTTCTCTTCATTTATTAAGTTAAAGAAAACCGTTTTTTTCACCAACCGTATCTCAGCAAAAATTTGGCAATTTTTTCGGGCTTCTAGGTAGATGTAGCTCCTTAAGGTAGTCCGATCGCCAGGCTTCAATTCATAGGATTCATAGATTTTTTTTTTTTTGAGCGTCTCTAAATATATTAATAATCGTTTCTGTAAAATGTGATGGTCGGTTATCGACCTTATTGGAGAGAAAACAAAAATTGCGAACTTTTCAAAGGAATCCCGAGACGACATACACAAACAAAATTTCCGGTCGCTACAAAAGTGTATACAATCGTGAAAATCCCGCAATTTATATTAAAAATAATCAGATTTACGTACTTAACACTTGTAGTAATCCTGTGCTCTCAGAAAAAATACTCTTATTGACTCAATTTTCATGTAATATCAAGTTTAAGGTGAACTTCCGGTATTGGATTTATTACCACTCGCTACGACAAAGAGACGCGACAGCAAGGCAACAGCTGGCTGTAGTCCTAACCTCATCTCACTCATTCGAATTTCCACACATATTTCATTTTTGGCCATGTTAGAACACGTGATTTGTAATGAAAATATTTGATAAAAATCCTGAACACTCTTGAATACGTCTACTTTAAAGGTATACGATGAAGATTGCAAAAAAAAATGAAAACAAATATTTTATTTTTCATCATAAGCACACCCACCTCCCAAGAATGCAGGCATTGACTAAAAATGGTTCGGGCCTCCAGCGAGACACGATACCCTGATCGGCTTGTCAATCCGTAAAGCCGTTTTCGAGAAAAGTTCCGAAAACATTAGCTGACCAGGTCAAGATTGAGAATAAACAGGTGTATGGGAATCTTTGATATTTATTTGACCGTGCAACAGCCCACGCGGCCTTGAAAGTAATTTTTTTACACGAACATTTTTTTAACCCCGCACGCACAGTTCAATAGGAAAGCATGTAAAAATTCGGGAACGATTCCGTTACATTGACAGACAAATTTTTTCGATAAATATATATATATATATATATATATATATATCAATTTCCACATGATTCGCAATGTTCGAATCACAGATCGCGTACATCGATTGATCGACCAAGAGTATCTCGATGGTTAAAGTAGAGCACGGAGTGTCTCCATCGCTTCGGTCAATCGTTCCAATTCGCCCGCACTGTTCTCGAGTTTCTCTTTATTGACGGTCCGCACCGCGAGCGGCACTTTGCTCGCGTAATCATTGGCCGACATGACTTGTCTCAGTTTGTCAACGACACCGACCAACAGGTCTTCCTTTTTGCCGAGTTTCTCGAGCTCTTTGGCCGGGTCTATGAGGCCCTTGAGGACGAGATGTATCTGTAGGTTGTCGGTGACGGTGATGATGGCGCAGCCCGGCGGCGCGTCGCCCACGTGAACGATCGAGTAGGCGAGCGTCCCGATCATCGAGTGATAGCTTCTTCTTCGTTTTCGTCTTCGTTTTGTTCGGCAAATTGTACGTTGGCCTTTTGAGCAAAGTCGACGTCCTTCTCGATCTCCGGATTCCTCCAAGGGCACTGCAACGCGATAATAACAGTTCTATGGTCAATATAATACTCCGCCATTTTGCGACAATCAGTTGATAACAAAAAAAATGTTATACTCTTCAAATGTGTGACAAAGTGCAATAAAATGTTCAAGAAGGTCCGTTGTTTCTTTCCTTATGAAAAAAATCACCCTTTTTAGGCCTCTGCACCAGAGACAACTGCTTCGAACAAGAAAATATGCATAACATTTTCAACTTTTCATGTAAAATTCACATAAATTTCTTAACATATCAACTGTATTGAATTTACTGTAAATCAACCTTAGAGTTCTTAAATACAAAAATCCTGAAACTGAGTGTAAACGTGATTTGTGTAATTACTACTGTGCTAAATTAAATACGAGATAATTATGAATTGATCGAATTTATTAGGGATTTTAAAAAGTTGAAGCCCCCTGAAACTTTCGTAGTCATAAAAAATTATTTTCTACATTTTAGTATATAATGAATAAAAGCTTCTTTTTTAAATTATTTTTTTCACATATACAATTTTCATTGCAAAAGGAGCCATTTTTATCGGAAAATTCAAACTTTTTCTTTCAAAGCGTGCCATTTTGGACAACGGTCGTTACCTCGCTTTCCTCGGGATACGGGCTCGCGCAAATGCTCGGATAGGCGAATTTGGCCCGCGGCAAACGCTGATAAAGTTCCTCCGTTATGAACGGCATGAAAGGACTCAACAAACGAATCCCGACATCCGGCGTAGGGAACAATACTCTCTTCGCTGCCGTTTATCGGCTCCGGAGTGCCACTTTGGAACACGGGCTTCAAGTATTCCTGCGATTGTGTACGGGGCGAAAAGAAAAATCACGTTCGAGAGTCCGGTTAGCGATATCAGCGGAAAATTGGTGAAAAAAATCGTAGAAAAAAGAAAACTCTTACCAGGTACACGTCACAAAGATCGTAGAGCCAGAGATTGTAACAGGCTGTCGTGGCCGCGGTGAAAATCATACCGAGTCGTTCCCTCGTCGCAGGCTTTGACGGCGTTGCTAACTCTCGGCAGCATCCACAAGTCCACGTGTTAGTCTCGTTTCCGGTCAGCTGAAACCGGAAATTGCGCGATTAAAATTGCATTCTGTAGATCGATATTTGACTATTCTGAGGTTTAAAATAATTCTACAGCAGGCCAGCCAGCATGGTCAGGGACTGAAGAACCGAAGGGGATGCTCGCGAAGCTCGCGGGAACATGTAACGATGGAACCGTTCACAACAGGTTCGCAAAAGGTGCTACTACTATCTTCGAGTAAAAAAATGACAAGGGCGCTACAAACGTAAAATCAGATGGTTTTATGAGGGGAGAGGGGTAAAAAACAAACTTGACGATTCAACGAATGTGGTGGAGGGAACCCGAGCAGTGTTTCGCCGAGTTTGCCAACCTGGAATCGGCAATAATCGTAACTGCGTCTCTCATTTGTACCGTTGGAATAACGAGAGTAGAGTTCTCCGTTATCCGCGCGGAAAGACGCTTTTTCAACGGGACTGTATGTGCCAACGTGTTTTTGCCAGCGACGCAGATGAGGCTTGCGCCGTAAATCGACAGTCAGTTTGCTCAGAGCTTTGAATACGGTTACGTCCGCTTGTGACGGTGTCTAACCATCCAAGTACGGATAATCGGCTAAATAATCGTTCAGAGCATCCTGAACAAAGTCCTCGCTCAGCTTCGTCAAATACCATTCCCTACTGCCAACATTATCATTTCCCATACAGTCTGATCTCTGATCGCAATAACAATAAGCTCTCATTAATTGCGGGATATTCCTTCACTGCGCGAATTCTCAAGGGGCGAGATACTTTTGGGCGAGGAAAAAAAATTACGGATTTTCACGATTAATTTCTAAAAGGAAAGTTTTCTTCACCCCGTTTTGGAAACTTTGCGTACGTTTTATTATTACTTTTGGCTGCTGCCAGACGGCGGCGGAACACCCAGCGGCCGCGGGATTAATTTGAAAAACAACAATCTTTTTCACCGAAAGATTGAATTTTCCGAAAAAAAATTGCTACATTTTGCAACAAAAAAATACTTTTTTTGTTTTCACAAACATTCAGGGGCATGTTTAACACGATAAGGTTAGAAAAATTTCTACAAAATGCAAACACAATCGATCGATTAGTTTTTTAGCTATACGTCACGGCAGTTTTTAAAATGCAGTTTAGAAGACCGTGCTATATGTCCGGCATTTGAAAGAATAAAATTAAAAAAATACCCCGTAACAGCCAAAAGTAGTAATAAGTATCCAAGTCCCTAAGTCTTCAAAATGGTAAAGAAATCTTTCATCAAGGGCTTACATACACCTGGCTAGGTGAAAAAGATCGTTAAAAAAAAAACGTGCTCTTTCGAAAGTACTATCCTTTGAGTGTTTTGTAACTGACCGCGTGAGCAACGACTAACGGTTGGGGCGCACGTGCAAAGTGCAAAGTGCAAAGTGGACTCAAAACTTTGAACGCGTTTTACTCGAAACAGTGTTTTCAAAATCGGGGTACCAGCAATACTAGGTGCGCAACTAGGTTTCTGGGTTTTTTTTTACCATTAAAAAATCGAAAGCTTCAAGACAAATACAAAAATTGGTTCATTCGAAGTATCGTCCCTCGCTATTTACGCATTTTTGTCATCTCTCTGGCAATACATAAATATCGCGACGATAAAAAGACGCGTCTTTGGACTGAAACCGTTCGTCCAACCAATTTTGTACTGCATCGTAATTGGCCAAGTGTAACCCACCCAAGCCATGCGCCATCGACCGGAACAGGCGATAGTCTGAAGGGGCCAGGTCTGGCGAATACGGCGGGTGCGGTAGCAGATCCCATTTCACTGTTTTTATGGTGTCATGGACGATGGAACTGCGTCGGCACGGAGCGTGTCGTGCTGAAATATCACACGTTCGTGTCTCGTGTCCCATTCTGGCCGCATTTCAAGCAATCCGTGGTTCTAATTGATTAGATGTTGTCGGTCGCGATGCCCATTGACAGTTTCGCCCGGTCTCAGCAGCTCATTGTACACGATTCCTTTCTGGTCCCACCAAACGCAGAGCATTGTCTTTTTTCCGAAGCGTCGATTTGGCCGTGCCGTCGATGTTGACGCTTCGCCAAGTGAAAGCCACGATTTTCTGCATTTGGGATTCTCGAAATATATCCATTTTTCATCGCCAGTAACAATTCGATGCAGGAAACTCTTTCTGTTCTGCCGCAAAAGCAACATTTCGGAAGTGGCTTCCCGCAAATGCTGTTTATTTGGCACAAACTTTGACATTCTCGAGGTTAGAAAAAAGATCGTTATGTTGCGATATTTGTTTATACTACGACTGGGTATTCTTAACAGATGTCCAAGCTACAAAGATACCCAATTTCTGACCTGTATGCCGACTACATGTGTCGCTAGCGCCATCCATGTGTGAAACCCGGGAACTTAGTTGTGCACCTAGTATCTCTACAACTGCTGGACCGATCGGGATCAAGTTTTCCACAGTTATTCTTCACACAATAATCTAGTACTTATCGAGCCGTTTTTTCGATACCTGGCATAGTTTTTTTTTTCCCCATAATAAGTGCCGAATAATTTTGAGGCAAAAAGTCGCCTGTTTTATTCCAGTGACTGACATGAACCGAAAAAATTAAATTTTTACATTCCAGCTCGACAATCACTAGTTCTATCTATCTACTTTGAGAAACAAATCTTTTTTTTACATAAAAAATGGCAGACGCACGTCTGGCACTGCAAACGCTGTCAACAAAAACACGTCCCAGGAAAACGACCGTAATTTTCTTACGGTTGGACATTTTTTAACCAAATTTTCACACAATGTATATGAAATGTCATACTTTAAAATGTATATTATAGTTGGTCAGGAAAATTCTCACTTTTGTACACAAAAAAATCGTAAATATTATCTTACTTTCAGCCGTCGCAGGTGTAGGTAGGCTCTTAAAAAATAATCATGAATAATGGCGAATTGTTTCCTCGCCTAAAGGTATCTCCTGCCCCTCTCAACTTGGCGAAAAAGCAGTCGCAAACTTTTCACAAAATACTGCGTAAACTTTACGGGGGGACGTCGGGACGAAAAATTGAGATTTAACTTTTTGGCGCCGTGAGACAAAATGGGACGGTGGATTTGTCGTGGTACGCCTCGTATTATATTTTCGCTCCGTAGAAATGTTCCGGTACATTTCTACGGTTCCGGTACATACACTACCGGCGAACAGTTTGGAAACACTTTTCAAAGTTTTTCGATCAGAAGCAGTAAAAAAAAACAGAATGCTTGTAGAATATTTATTTTCTTAAAGTTGTTATTTGTTTAGGGTATTCCTTTTACGAACCCGAATATTTAACAATTAACTTATTTTCGTCTATAATCAAGTGAAAATAAATCTGAGCATACTGGTCAAATTTCAAGCCAAGTTATCGAACTTTTAACGAAAAATTACGACTCTAAAAATCGTCTTATGTATACGGCACTTTATGGAGATGAAACGCTGGTCACATTTCTATCTAATAATTTATATATTACGGAACTCTAAGATGCCTTTACACGGCTCACGCGTGTAAAAACATTCTACAGATTCCGTAACGACAATAAAAACAGTGGGTCATCGAATGTTTGAAGAAAATATTAATAATAAAACAGAAAAATGTGACTAGCAGAAGAATCTTCGTAGCCGCGACTTTTCAGAGAATATGTAAAAACGGATGAATTTATTAATTTTACGCGAAATTTGCTTTTTTTTTTTTTTTGGCATTTTATCTTTAGGTACAATAATTGACTGTAGCTTATTTTCGTATCAAGCGCCCCCAAAGTACGGCCTTTCGCGAAAGGAATACCTTAACTAGTTCTAACCCGAACTTTATTCGCTCTAGATATTTGATTAAGGGGCTACACCTCGTTGGAATTTCTAAAAAAAACCGATTTTCCTCTTTCGACGAATTCTATTAACATAACCTTTCGAAAATATTCTCGGAAAATTTCAAGCCGGTCCGTTGATAATTGGGGGAGTTACGAGCGTTTACAGGTGGCCGGTCCGACGAACCTACGTATATACCTGACGTCAAACTTTAAGGAGGTACGATCATTTCCACAGGGTCAAAATAGAGTCTACATTTATTTCACCCACAGCTGCTCTGATTGATGTTTACTTATGTTGATTATTCGTATTATCGATTACAGTGTGCCAAATGTTGTGGTGAATGATCAACTTATTGTACGTGAACAAATAAAAACTGAAAAATTAGATTGTCAACGACTCGGTAGTAATCTTCGTAATAATATTAACGTAATAAAATTCAAGCCTATAAAACTAGGCTTGAATTACCTTAGCGTAATTAACACGATAGGCAGAAATATAATTATACATATTACTGATACGTGATAAATGATAAAACTCCATAAATTGTTGTTTGCGTATTTTGTGGCGGCTTCTATTCAAATTAATTTCAAAACAGAGCCGGGTTATGTTCGCCAAACGCATCAGCTGTCACTCGTGACGTTGCTAAATCTGTGCGGTGCTATTTCTTTATTGAAACTTTATTGTAATGTTGCGCTTTAACTACACGGTGAAGATTGATTTTCTTATTTTTTTACAATATCTATTATATCTAATCTATCGAATTTCAGTTTTCCAACGGGCTTAGTTGGATACGTGAGCAGAAAAACAACGATCATCGCACTTCCGGTTGTCACCGTCTCCACAAGACGACGTGCTTTCGTAACTCAAAGTGCTTGACTTTGCAGTTTTATTGCGATAAAACTAAACGGTCGAAATGGCTCAAATTTTCGCGATAGGCGCATAAAGTATTCGCCAAAATCAGATGAAAATTTCAAATCCGAAAGTTGGATTCGTAGTAACGATCGTACCTCCTTAAACGCGTTTTTCTCGGAATGACTTTTTCAGAATCGGTGACCAAAATATCTCAAAAACAACCACAACCGATCTGCTTCAAATTTCACAGACATTTTTTGTATATCAAAAGGCACTCCTTAATCGAAGGATTTTTTTCAACGCATACTTTATTTTATATCAAGGAAAATAGAGGGTTTTTTTTAGCCGAAATTTCGACAATCACTTTCAATCGGCGACCATTTTTCAAAAAAAGAAAAAAAAAGAAAAAAAAAAAAATATTGAATCCTCCGATAAAAAACTAGATAATACGATAGAAAAACTAAATTCATTTGGTTTTTTTATTTCAGATTATTTCATCCCGAGCAGGAGTGGTCACCGCGAAGGACGGACCTTTTTTGCACAGCGGTTTGGGCAATTTACTGTATCTCCGTCGTTTATAAATATTTCCCAATAAAAAAATTGTCAAAGATACTTGAAATGATACCCTCTTTACTGCGAAAAAAAAGTTAAAAAACCGCACCGATTAAAAAAAATTCTTCGCCGCGAACTACGTGTAGCCCGTTAAATATCAAATTTCTATTTCTGTGCGTTCTTTTTGCGGCCGAGATTGGTAACATTTCGTTCCGATCGAAAATTCGTTATATGCACCGCTACTTTCCGACGGTAGTGTGCGTAATTTAATAATGGAGATAAAAAGATTCCTCACCTCCGTTTCGTCGTTATACCGAAAATCGCCGAGATACATGAGCGCAAATTTCGTCGCGTTCCAAATTTTGTTACAGCAAAACCGGTACCCCTGTACGCGCAATATAGCGAGATTTATTATATCGCGGCCATGTGTCGTGTAGGCACAGAGTGCGAGTCTCAGAGGGTCCGTACCACATCCATTTTTGTCCCTCGATCGCGTGTTTCAGTTCCTTCGGATCGACATTCGAATCTTCAAGTTGCTTGTGAAGATTCTTGAGAAAAATAAAATTCGATCTTTGATTCAGTTTTCCGTGACGAAAAAAACTGGCGGTTTGTTTTTTTATGGAATATCGATCGGAGGTTTCTCACCTCCAAACTTATACCCCGAATCACATCCATGGGATCGATCACATTGCCGAGAGACTCGCTCATATTTCTTCCGTGGGCATCGCGCACCATAGCGTGGAGATATACTTCCCTGTGAAGCAAACGAGAGTAATACATATTCGCGTGTAGAAATAAGAAAACACAAAACATTATGTTCAATTAACGGGCCACGTCTACGTAGGTGAGTGAAAAATTGCATTTTCCAAAAATATTTCGTACTATCTTTTAGCTATATTGCCTGAAAATTTCATTGAAATATTTATAAAATTGAGGGGGCACCATACTTCGAGCTTTAAGCGCGTTTTTCTCGAAACCCTGTTTTAAAAGTTGGCAGAAAGGATATCTCGAGAATGATTTGATGGATCGTTTCCAATTTACAGGAAATACGACGAGAAACATTTAAAGGTCGCTGACGATCGCACTTTTTCAACATCGATCATCATTTTTTAATAGTTACGTAAAAACGAAGACTTCTTTCGTCGATTTTTCATGCTCGAGTTTCATTAGGGAATCTTACGGAGAGAGCTCAGTGCAGATGGCGCCACGTAAACATAACGTAAACGAAAAAAAAGCTGTCAACGCGCGCAACACATTTTCACGGGGTGTCGGTTTTCTACTAAAATTATACGAATCGACACAATGGACAATAATTACGGATATTTGACTATACCGTAATTGAAAAGTCGGCTCCAACTCCTGCTCCTTCTCTGTTCATCCTTTAAAGTTTCTTTTTCCTGCTCCGAACGAGCAGGGAAGGTATAACCCCTTTTTTTCAATATTTTCCGGCTCAGTTTCATCCCCGGAAATAATGAAAATGAGCTAGGCAAGTATTATGCAATAAAATAATACCAGCAGGTTAAAAGAAGAATGCAAATATTTCAAATAGAAATTTTTCGGTTATGATGATTAACTACTTTACAATATACTTTCAGAAGTAAATAGCGTAAGAAATATTATTTTTATGCACCGAGCTGTAAGAAAAATCCTTCATTTATACAGTCTGCAAATCTAAAATGATCAAAATATAGCTTTGAATATTTTGTGGCTGTAAAGTGCTTTCGACGTATAGCCATTTCCCATTGCTCGCGAAGTGTTTTCGTTTTTACGAAATAAATGAACGTCTTCGCGATCTGCATGCAATTGCACAACACTGATGCATTCTTCACAGGTTATTCACGACAAACGAATTATTTAAAGAAAATTCAACAGCAGTTGTAGAAACACAGGCGAACACCAAAGCGAATGCCACTAAACGTCATGTCCTGTTTACGTCATAATACAATATACCCTCTAGCGGGAGAAAGTAGCAGTTGGGTTCCCTATTAGTCGGCACGATGCGAAAAATCATTTTAAAAATCGAACATCGTCAACGACTCGTATTTATTGTTCTTGAACAAACCGTTTGGTTTTTAGATTTCGGATGGACCGTTTAAGCTTCAGTGTCCACCGCCAAACTGTGCGAAAAAAATTTCATTATCTGCCGGCGGCCGTGTTTTTGTTGTTTTTCTGTATTTTTCGTGATTGTTTTTGGCTTTCCATATATATATATATATATATACCTACGTGTTAAAAAAAATGCGTTTCTTTTTCATCAACCGTTTCGTAGAAAAAAAAACCGGAATTTGGCCCCTTTTGCGGACCTCTAGGTGGATGTAGCCCCTTAAAAAGTCAAAAAGTTCCCCCACGTCAAGTAGTGCTGGCCGGAACCAATACTTGGACGGGTGAACCCGCTTAGTGCGTAGCTTTTGGCTTACTTGAACGGCAACTTTCCGAGCAGCTTTTGACCAAAAGAATACCATCCGCGCTACCCAGAAGAACAAGATGTCATGGCCTGTTTCCAACAGGCTCCCAGGATAAAAAGCTTCCA
The DNA here is from genome assembly GCA_951751655.1 of Ophion costatus. Taxonomy (NCBI): domain Eukaryota; kingdom Metazoa; phylum Arthropoda; class Insecta; order Hymenoptera; family Ichneumonidae; genus Ophion; species Ophion costatus. The sequence continues at coordinate 29,607 of CATODD010000087.1, read as the reverse complement.
GCTCTTCGGTCTGAATACTAAAAAACAATGAGTTCAATTCATTAGCCAAGGTTAGCTATGTTATAAAAATAAACAAAAGAAAAAAATTTCACGAATGAGAGCCATACATTAATATCGGGCCATCCGAAAATCGAGAATGGGAATAACGCTGACGAGAACCGCGTATCCAATACATCGGGATCTTGTTTGAGGCTTATTTGATGAACGGTGAGATTAAACTTTTTGGCAGCTTTTTCTTTAGCCTCGTTTTGACCCAACGATCGTCTGCCTTGGCCGGGCTCGACATTTTCGTTGAAATTCACGTAATACGCGGGTATTCGATGACCCCGCCACAATTGTCGCGATATACACCAATCCCGTATTCCCTCCATCCAGTGATACCACCAAGTCTTTTTATACTGTTCCGGCACTATCTTGAGCTCGTCGCTTCTGACGACCTCTATCGCGTTGGCCGCCAAATCGTCGCACTTTATGGTACCACTGAGGCTTTATCAACGGTTCGACAACGTCCTTGGAACGACTGCAAATCGGCATGACCATTGGATTGTCTTTGAGCTCGATGAAGCGATTCAACTTCGTTAATTCGTCCAGTACTGCCTTCCTTGCGTGGAATCTCTTCATGCCCTGTTATTAAAGTAGGAGGGCACAAAATCAGTACTTTTTTTTTTTACCAACAATTGCGGGAACGACATATCAAGAAAAACGGAACGAAAACTTTGAACGCGTTTTTCTCGAAACTACTTGTTTCGACCTTGTCCCAGCAATAACTCAAAAACTTATCAACTGATGTTCAATCTTTTGACATTTTCGTAATCGCAGTGACCAAGGTTGTACGTAGCCGATTTGCTAAATTTTGATAATTACTATTTCCAAAGGCTCCTCGAATACGAAAAAGGCCTTGTAAATAGAAAAAATGTCCGACGTGTCGGTATTTTGTAAAATAAAAAAACGGCTACGCATAACGATAGGTACGTTTTTTCTAGATATCGATAAATTGTTGACTTTTTATTTACAGATAACCTTTCATAAAGATATCGATGGGACGATGGAGAGCCTTTTTTTTTTTTTTTCTTTTTTCTTCATAAAACATGGTATATAACTAGATGAATGCATACTTCATAAAATGAGTACAAAACCGATCCTTCCATAATTAGTTACGTCTATGAAAAAAATCGCAATTTGGAAATTTGGTATTACGTAATTTGTGTACGCCACCTATACATACGGTATGAAAATATTCCATTATTCATTGCGCGAAATATTATGATATTATCTATTTTCCAGATCATCCAGATAAAGGTATCTAGATATATATATCATCTAGATAATGATCTTAACTAGATAATGATCTTAACTAGATGGTAGATAGTATCTAGATAATAATCTTATCTAGATGGTAGATAATATCTAGACAATGATCTTATCTAGATGATATATAATATGTAGATAATCTCGCGATAGTTCAAATGATCGCAAAAAGTATGACATCTATTAAATAAAATTAACAATAGATAAATACGAATTTAATCAAATATCAACCGACCGTAAATTTTCCAAAATTTTCCACGATGTTACCGTCGTCGTCGAAGATCGTGACGTTTGCCAACCTCGTAATCGTTCGGATCATGAGCGGGCGTTATCTTCACCGCTCCCGTACCAAATTCCACGTCAACGACGTCATCCGCGATTATGGGTATTCTCCTTTCGCAGAACGGATATTTCACGTATTTCCCAACGAGATGGGAATAACGCGCATCATTGGGATGCACAGCGACAGCGGTGTCGCCGCGAGCATAGTTTCGATACGAGTCGTAGCGACGATCAGCTTCTCATGGACCTCGTAAGCGAAAAGTACCAAAACGCCGAACACAATTTTCTCGCTGTATCCAGGAATCGCGAGCAGAGTCTTGCCCGTCGATTCGACTTTGTCGACTTCGATGTCGGATATAGCGCTCTTCAACGTGCACGACCAGTTGACGAGACGGTTGCTCCGGTAGATGACGTTTTCCTCGTGCAAACGCACGAACGCCTCGGTCACGGCGCGACACAGTTTCGGGTCCATCGTGAAACAGGCGCGCTCCCAGTCGAAGGAGCTTCCCAATTTCCGCAATTGCTGATAAATCCTGTCGCCTTTCCTGCACATTGAACAAACAGTATGACGGAGAGCACATGGTACTAGCACAGGGTTCCGAGGCTTCCTGAGCGCGCGTATCGTTGGAACATATAACGGGTCACTTTAGACGCTCAAAAAGGCTATTTTCATGAATTTTTTGATAGGTTTATATTATAGATATTCATATAAACGTTGTTACACTTAATGACTACACTTTCGAAATACATTTTTAAAAAATTTAATCTATTTAAGCCACGATTTATAGACGAAAATCGTAGTTAAAAGATTACCTAAAAAAATTGTAGGTCTGCGCTGTCGATGATATCTCGGAGATGGATCATCCGAAACAACAAAATCAAACGATTTTAGATTCGGTATGTTAATGGCTAGAGCGCATATGATACGATTTTTGATATATGAAAAAATAACAAAATGGCGGACGTTTTTCGAAAAAAACAACGAAAAAAAACAAAAAAAACGTGTTTTTACACCGTTTTCGGCGAAAAAAAAAGTAGCAAATATGAAATTTGAAAAAATCCTCGATATGCGCTATAGCTATAGTTGTAAAGAATATGTGGTTAGAATTTCATAAGGTTAGGTTGAGTAGTTTCGAAGATTTTATCAACAAGCCGTCGAAAAACGTTGTTTCGAGAAAAACGCGTTTAACATTTGTTGAGGTTATATAAATGCATGAATTTTTTGAAAATGTACTTCGAAAGTGTAACAACTTCTATATTGATATCTATAATATAAACATGTCAGAAATATTCATGAAAATAGCCTTTTTAACGTCTAAAGTAAGACGACTAGCAAGGAGACTAATGGGGAGTCGACATTTTCTTTGTGAAAATCGTATTCGAAATTTCAAACGCGTGCTTCTCAAAACTGTGTGTTTTCAAATTGGCTGCCATATCTCAATAACTATTAGACGGATTCCGCTGAAATTTCGGTGGTATAGTCAGCACATTTATAGCTCTCACCCGAACTGGAATGTTTCTCATATCTGCCATGATTTTTTCGAAGTTGAAAAAGTCGAAAAAAGGCCGAAACTTGGGACCCAATTTTTAAAACGAGGCTAAATATTCAATTTTCCGATATTACGCCATCATTTTTCTCTATTTTCAATTAGGTTTTTTAATCAATTTTTGTTTAATTCAATGTTTTCGTCGACTATGTGCGGCTTTAATAACGTTGTTTTTGTTTTTGTTTTTGTTTAGGTAATTAACAAAGATATAGCACCTTGAAACTTCGATATCCGAAGTTACCGGAGCCCGCTGTGACGTAACAATGCCATAGCCATAAGAACTACTCGTGTAGAACGAGTATTGTCGATTTATTTCTCTCGAATTGTGCTTTTATAATTTAAAAAAGGCAAAGACGTTTTCTTCTTTAATAGTTAAAAAAAACGTCTAAAGGTTTAAGGATAAAAAATGTTTGATTTCCAAATTATTATTATTTAAGTTAAATTGAAATAATTTGTCAACGTGGAGAGGTAATAGAAGGCGGCGCATTAGGCATTGTACGACCGTACCGAACGAATTTTGGCTTGGTAGCGTGTCGTTCTCTCGTTGCACGCCGTTCAAACTGCTCAATCAACACCTAACTCTCGTCACATTCAGTCCATCCTTACTGTATAATTGATCGTATTGAATAACGTATGCAGGGCTCACTCGTTCTTCCATTCCTAGACTTTATCGACGAACTTTTCTCTTCCGAGATCGTGTCGCGTCTTTTTCTCTTCTCGCCAGAGCTTCTTCTCGACCACGACTTGGGTAGAGCTATGCCAGCATGGTCGCAGCCCGGATTCCACAAAGTCGTACGACGAACCTTCATACGATTCCTGCATGATCGATAAATCATTGAAACACCATTTTCCGTGACCGCAAAGCCTGAAGGTCCCTCCGTATTTTCAGGACGTACCATCTCGTTATAGCATCTTCCACGGCATTCGTGAGCGCGTGCCCAAGGTGAAGAGCTCCAGTCACGTTCGGCGGCGGTATCACCATGACAAATTTCCCTTTAGGATTCACATCGGATACGGATTTTCTCTGCGAATGCAATTAAATCATAAACGAGCTACCTATGTGAAGTTGGCAACTGACTTTACAGAAAGTAATTTTTTTTTTTTGCATTCGTTTGTACTCGGTTTGTACCCGTTTGTACCGTCTTAAATTTCGTTTGTACCTTAAGGGGGAAAAAAGTACAAGGGTATGAAAAAATGAACCGCAACCCATTTAGAGCTAAGCAATTTTAATAAACGTGACTGAAAAGAGAATCGTTTGTACCCGTTTGTACCGTTAAAAATTTTTTTTTTGAATTTTTTTTTCAAAATTTTTTCTGAAAAAAAAAATTTTCGATTTTTTTAATTTTTTTATTTCCGTTTGTACCGACAAGTATATCGTTTGCACCACCTAGAAATTGTTTCTATTCATTCGTATCGGTGAGTACATCGTTTCTACCACCGTGTAATCGTTTATACCCATTCGTACTGACGAGTATATTGTTTGTACCACCGAGAAATCGTTTGTACCCGTCTGTACTATCGAGCAATCGATTGTACCCGTTCGTATCGACGAGTATATCGTTTGTACTACCGAGAAAACGTTTGTACCCGTCTGTACTATCGAGCAATCGTTTGTACTCGTTCGTATCGACGAGTATATCGTTTGTACCACCGAGAAATCGTTTGTACCCGTTCTGAACTATCGAGCAATCGATTGTACCCGTTCGTATCGACGAGTATATCGTTTGTACCACCGAGAAAACGTTTGTACCCGTCTGTACTATCGAGCAATCGTTTGTACCCGTTCGTATCGACGAATATGTCGTTTGTGCCACCGAGCAATCGTTTGGCCCGTTTGTACTATCGATCAATCGTTTGTACCCGTTCGTACTGACGAGTATATCGTTTGTACCACCGACAAAACGTTTGTACCCGTTGGTATCGATGAATATATCGTTTGTACCACCGTGGAAACGTTTGTAACCGTCTGTACCATTGAGGAATCGTTTGTACCCATCTGTACTGACATGTATATCGTTTATACCACCGAGAAAACGTTTGTACCCGTCTGTACTATCGAGAAATCGTTTGTACCCGTTCGTATCGACGAGTATATCATTTGTACCACCGAGGAAACGTTTGTACGCGTCTGTACTATCGAGCAATCGTTTGTACCCGGTCGTATCGACGAGTATATCGTTTGTACCACCGAGGAAACGTTTGTACCCGTCTGTACTATCGAGAAATCGTTTGTACCCATTCGTACGGACGAGTGTATCGTTTGTACCAGCGAGAAAACGTTTGTACCCGTCCGTACTATCAAGTAATCGGTTGTACCCATTCGTACTGACGAGAGTGTCGTTTGTACCAGCGAGAAAAAGTTTGTACCCGTCTGTACTATCGAGCAATCGTTTGTACCCGTTCGGATCGACGAATATGTCGTTTGTGCCACCGAGCAATCGTTTGGCCCGTCTGTACTATCGATCAATCGTTTGTACCCGTTCGTACTGACGAGTATATCGTTGGTACCACCGACAAAACGTTTGTACCCGTTGGTATCGATGAATATATCGTTTGTACCACCGCGGAAACGTTTGTACCCGTCTGTACCATTGAGGAATCGTTTGTACCCATCTGTACTGACAAGTATATCGTTTGTACCACCGAGAAAACGTTTGTACCCGTCTGTACTATCGAGGAATCGTTTTTACCCATTCGTACTGACGAGTATATCGTTTGTACCACCATGAAAACGTCTGTACTCGTCTGTACTATCGAGCAATCGTTTGTACTCATTCGTACCGACGAGTATATCGATTGTACCAACGAGAAAACGATTGTACCCGTCGGCACTATCGAGCAATCGTTTGTACCGGTCTGTAATATCGAACAATGGTTTGTACCCCCTCGTACTGACGAGTATATCGTTTGTACCACCGAGAAAACGTTTGTACCCGTCTGTAATATAGAGCAATCGTCTGTACCCGTTCGTATTAATGAGTATATCGTTTGTACCACCGACAAAACGTTTGTACCCGTTGGTATCGACGAATATATCGTTTGTCTCACCGCGGAAACGTTTGTACCCGTCTGTACTATTGAGGAATCGTTTGTACCCATTCGTACTGACGAGTATATCGTTTTTACCACCGAGAAAACGTTTGTACCCATCTGTACAATCGAGCAATCATTTGTACCCGTCCGTATCAACAAGTATATCGGTTTTACAACCGAGAAATCATTTGCACCCGTTGGTATCGACGAGAATTTCGTTTGTACCAACGAGAAAACGTTTATACCCGTCGGCACTATCGAGCAAGCGTTTGTACCGGTCTGTAATAGCGAGCAATCGTTTGTACCCCCTCGTACTGACGAGTGTATCGTTTGTACCACCAACAAAACGTTTGTACCCGTTGGTATCGACGAATATATCGTTTTTACCACCGCGGAAACGTTTGTACCCGTCTGTACTATTAAGGAATCGTTTTTACCCATTCGTACTGACAAGTATATCGTTTGTACCACCGAGAAAACGTTTGTACCCGTCTGTACTATCGTGGAATCGTTTTTACTCATTCGTACTGACGAGTATATCGTTTGTACCACCGAGAAAACGTTTGTACCCGTCTGTACTATCGAGCAATCGTTTGTACCCGGTCGTATCGACAGTATATCGATTGTACCACCGAGAAATCGTTTGTACCCGTTGGTATCGACGAGTATTACGTATGTACCACCGAGAAAACGTTTGTACCCGTCTGTACTATCGAGCAATCATTTGTACCGGTCTGTAATATCGAGCAATCGTTTGTACCCCCTCGTACTGACGAGTATATCATTTGTACCATCGAGAACATGTTTGTACCCGTCTGTACTATCGAGCAATCGTTTGTACCCGTTCGTATCGACGAGTATATCGTTTGTACCACCGAGAAAATGTTTGTACCCGTCAGTACTATCGATCAATCGTTTGTACCCATTCGTATCGACGAGTATATCGTTTGCACCACCGAGAAAACGTTTGTACCCGTCTGTACTATCGAGCAATCGTTTGTACCCATTTGTACTGACGAGTGTGTCGTTTGTACCAGCGAGAAAAAGTTTGTACCCGTCTGTACTATCGAGCAATCGTTCGTACCCGTTCGTATCGACGAATATATCGTTTGTACCACCGCGGAAACGTTTGTACCCGTTTGTACTATTGAGGAATCGTTTGTACCCATTCGTACTGACAAGTATATCTTTTGTACCACCGAGAAAACGTTTGTACCCATCTGTACTATCGAGGAATCGTTTGTACCCGTTCGTATCGACGAGTATATCGTTTGTACCACCGAGGAAACGTTTGTACCCGTCTGTACTATCGATCAATCGTTTGTACCCATTCGTATCGACGAGTATATTGTTTGCACCACCGAGAAAACGTTTGTACCCGTCTGTACTATCGAGCAATCGTTTGTACCCGTTGGTATCGACGAGTATATCGTTTGTAACACGGAGAAATCGTTTTTACCCGTCTGTACTATCGAGCAATCGTTTGTACCCGTCGTTACTATCGAGGAATCGTTTGTACCTGTTCGTACTGACGAGTATATCGTTTGTACCACCCAGAAAACGTTTGTACCCGTTTGTACAATCGAGCAATCGTTTGTTCCCGTCCGTATCAACAAGTATATCGTTTTTACCACCGAGAAATCATTCGCACCCGTTGGTATCGACGAGAATTTCGTTTGTATCAACGAGAAAACGTTTATACCCGTCGGCACTATCGAGCAAGCGTTTGTACCCCCTCGTACTGACGAGTATATCGTTTGTACCACCGATAAAACGTTTGTACCCGTTGGTATCGACGAATATATCGTTTGTACCACCGCGGAAACGTTTGTACCCGTCTGGACTATTGAGGATTCGTTTGTACCCATTCGTCCTGACAAGTATATCGTTTGTACCACCGAGAAAACGTTTGTATCCGTCTGTACTATCGTGGAATCGTTTTTACCCATTCGTACTGACGAGTATATCGTTTGTACCACCGAGAAAACGTTTGTACCCGTCTGTACTATCGAGCAATCGTTTGTACCCGGTCATATCGACAGTATATCGATTGTACCACCGCGGAAACGTTTGTACGCATCTGTACTATCAAGCAATCGTTTGTACCCGGTCGTATCGACGAGCATATCGTTTGTACCACCGACGAAACGTTTGTACCCGTCTGTACTATCGAGCAATCGTTTGTACCCGTTCGTATCGACAGTATATCGTTTGTACCAGCGAGAAATTGTTTGTACCCGTTGGTATCGACGAGTATTTAGAATGTACCACCGAGAAAACATTTGTACCCGGCTGTACTATCGAGCAATCGTATGTACCCGTTCGTACTGACGAGTATATCGCTTGTACCACCGAGAAAAAGTTCGTACCTGCCTGTACTATCGAGCAATCGTTTGTACCCGTTCGTATCGACGAGTATATCGTTTGTACCACCGAGAAATCGTTTGTACCCGTTGGTATCGACGAGTATATCGATCGTACCACCGAGGAAACGTTTGCACCAGTCTGTACTATCGAGCAATCGTTTGTACCCATTCGTACTGACGAGTATATCGTTTGTACCACCGAGAAAAAGTTCGTACCTTTCTGTCTTATCGAGCAATCGTTTGTACCCGTTCGTACTGACGAGTATATCGTTTGTACCACCGAGAAAACGTTTGTACCCGTCTGTACTATCGAGCAATCGTTTGTACCCATTCGTATCGACAAGTATATCGTTTGTACCACCGAGAAATCGTTTGTACTCGTCTGTACTATCGAGCAATCGTTCATACCCGTTCGTATCGACGAGTATATCGCTTGTACCACCAAGGAAACGTTTGTACCCATTCGTACTGACGAGCAGATCGTTTGTACCGCCTAGAAATCGTTTGCTTGGGTTTCCGTCATCGAGTAATCGTTTGTACCGGTTCGTACCAACGAGTAAATCATTTGTACCAGCACTTAATTTTGTGTTTCGGTCCATACTGACGAGTATGTCGTTTGTACCACCGAGCAATAATTTCTATTTTTTCGTGCCAAGGAGTATATCGTTTGTACCGCCAAGCGTAAGTTTCGTAGAGTAAGTAAGTAAGTAAGCGTACATGGGTACAAACGATTTCTCTGTGGTACAAATGATATGCTCGCCGATACGACCGGGTAGAAACGATTGCTCGATAGTACAGATGGGTACAAACGTTTTCTCGGTGGTACAAACGATATACTCGTCAGGACGAATGGGTACAAACGATTCCTCGATAGTACAGACAGGTACAAACGTTTTCTCGATGGTACAAACGATATACTCGTCGTTACGAACGGGTACAATCGATTGCTCGATAGTACAGACGGGTACAAACGATTTCTCGGTGGTACAAATGATATACTCGTCGATACGAACGGGTACAAACGATTGCTCGATAGTACATACGGGTACAAACGTTTTCTCGTTAGTAAAAACGATATACTCGTCAGTACGAATGGGTACAACCGATTGCCCGATAGTGCAGACGGGTACAAACGTTTTCTCGGTGGTACATACGAAATACTCGTCGATACGAATGGGTACAAACGATTGCTCGATAGTACAGACGGGTACAAACGTTTTCTCGGTAGTACAAACGATATACTCGTCAGTACGAACGGGTACAAACGATTGCTCGATAGTACAGACGAGTACAAACGTTTTCACGGTGGTACAAACGATATACTCGTCAGTACGAACGGGTACAAACGATTGATCGATAGTACAGACGGGTACAAACGTTTTCTCGGTGGCACAAACGACATATTCGTCGATACGAACGGGTACAAACGATTGCTCGATAGTCCAGACGGGTACAAACTTTTTCTCGCTGGTACAAACGATACGCTCGTTAGTACGAATGGGTACAAACGATTGCTCGATAGTACAGACGGGTACAAACGTTTTCTCGGTGGTACAAACGATATACTTGTCAGTACGAATGGGTACAAACGATTCCTCAATCGGACAGACGGGTAGAAACGTTTCCGCTGTGGGACAAACGATATATTCGTCGATACCAACGGGTACAAACGTTTTGTCGGTGGTACAAACGATATACTCATTGATACGAACGGGTACAAACGATTGCTCGATATTACAGACGGGTACAAACGTTTTCTCGGCGGTACAAACGATATACTCGTCAGTACGAGGGGGTACAAACCATTGCTCGATATTACAGACCGGTACAAACGATTGCTCGACAGTGCCGACGGGTACAATCGTTTTCTCGTTGGTACAAACGATATACTCGTCGGTACGAATGGGTACAAATGATTGCTCGATAGTACAGACGAGTACAAACGTCTTCACGGTGGTACAAACGATATACTCGTTAGTACGAATGGGTAAAAACGATTCCTCGATAGTACAGACGGGTACAAACGTTTTCTCGCTGGTACAAACGATACACTCGTCAGTACGAATGGGTACAAACGGTTGCTCGATAGTACAGACGGGTACAAACGATTTCTCGGTGGTACAAACGATATACTCGTCGATACGAACGGGTACAAACGATTGCTCGATAGTACATACCGGTACAAACGTTTTCTCGTTGGTAAAAACGATATACTTGTCAGTGCAGATGGGTACAAACGATTCCTCAGTAGTACAGACGGGTACAAACGATTACGCGGTGGTACAAACGATATATTCGTCGATACCAACGGGTACAAACGATTTCTCGCTGGTACAAACGATATACTGTGGATACGAATGGGTACAAACGATTGCTCGATATTACAGACGGGTACAAACGTTTCCTCGGTGGTACAAACGATATACTCGTCGATACGAACGGGTACAAACGATTGCTCGATAGTACAGATGGGTACAAACGTTTTCTCGGTGGTACAAACGATATACTCGTCAGGACGAATGGGTACAAACGATTCCTCGATAGTACAGACAGGTACAAACGTTTTCTCGATAGTACAAACGATATACTCGTCGATACCAACGGGTACAATCGATTGCTCGATAGTACAGACGGGTACAAACGTTTTCTCGCTGGTACAAACGATATACTCGTCGATACGAACGGGTACATTCGATTGCTCGATAGTACAGACGGGTACAAACGATTTCTCGGTGGTACAAACGATTTCTCGGTGGTACAAACGATATACTCGTCGATACGAACGGGTACAAACGATTGCTCGATAGTACAGACGGGTACAAACGTTTTCTCGTTGGTACAAACGATATACTCGTCAGTACGAATGGGTACAAACAATTGCTCGATAGTACAGACGGGTACAAACGATTTCTCGGTGGTACAAACGATATACTCGTCGATACGAACGGGTACAAACGATTGCTCGATAGTACATACGGGTACAAACGTTTTCTCGTTGGTAAAAACGATATACTCGTCAGTACGAATGGGTACAACCGATTGCCCGATAGTACAGACGGGTACAAACGTTTTCTCGGTGGTACATACGAAATACTCGTTGATACGAATGGGTACAAACGATTGGTCGATAGTACAGACGGGTACAAACGATTTCTCGGTGGTACAAACGACATACTCGTCGATACGAACGGGTACAAACGATTGCTCGATAGTACAGACGGGTACAAACGTTTCCTCGGTGGTACAAACGATGTACTCGTCGATACGAACGGGTACAAACGATTGCTCGATAGTACAGATGGGTACAAACGTTTTCTCGGTGGTACAAACGATATACTCGTCAGGACGAATGGGTACAAACGATTCCTCGATAGTACAGACAGGTACAAACGTTTTCTCGATAGTACAAACGATATACTCGTCGATACCAACGGGTACAATCGATTGCTCGATAGTACAGACAGGTACAAACGTTTTCTCGATGGTACAAACGATATACTCGTCGATACGAACGGGTACAATCGATTGCTCGATAGTACAGTCGGGTACAAACGTTTTCTCGCTGGTACAAACGATACACTCGTCAGTACGAATGAGTACAAACGATTGCTCGATAGTACAGACAGGTACAAACGTTATCTCGCTGGTACAAACGATACACTCGTCAGTACGAATGGGTACAAACGATTGCTCGATAGTACAGACGGGTACAAACGATTTCTCGGTGGTACAAACGATATACTCGTCGATACGAACGGGTACAAACGATTGCTCGATGGTACATACGGGTACAAACGTTTTCTCGTTGGTAAGAACGATATACTCGTCAGTACGAATGGGTACAACCGATTGCCCGATAGTACAGACGGGTACAAACGATTTCTCGGTGGTACAAACGATATACTCGTCGACACGAACGGGTACAAACGATTGCTCGATAGTACATACGGGTACAAACGTTTTCTCGTTGGTAAAAACGATATACTCGTCAGTACGAATGGGTACAACCGATTGCCCGATAGTAACAGACGGGTACAAACGTTTTCTCGGTGGTACAAACGATATACTCGTCGATACGAACGGGTACAAACGATTGCTCGATGGTACATACGGGTACAAACGTTTTCGCGTTGGTAAGAACGATATACTCGTCAGTACGAATGGGTACAACCGATTGCCCGATAGTACAGACGGGTACAAACGTTTTCTCGGTGGTACATACGAAATACTCGTCGATACGAATGGGTACAAACGATTGGTCGATAGTACAGACGGGTACAAACGATTTCTCGGTGGTACACGCGATATACTCGTCGATACGAACGGGTACAAACGATTGCTCGATAGTACATACGGGTACAAACGTTTTCTCGTTGGTAAAAACGATATACTCGTCAGTACGAATGGGTACAACCGATTGCCCGATAGTACAGACGGGTACAAACGTTTTCTCGGTCGTACAAACGATATACTCGTCGATACGAACGGGTACAATCGATTGCTCGATAGTTCAGACGGGTACAAACGATTTCTCGGTGGTACAAACGATATACTCGTCGATACGAACGGGTACAAACGATTGCTCGATAGTACAGACGGGTACAAACGTTTTCTCGTTGGTACAAACGATATGCTCGTCAGTACGAATGGGTACAAACGATCGCCCGATAGTTCAGACGGGGACAAACGTTTTCTCGGTGGTACATACGAAATACTCGTTGATACGAATGGGTACAAACGATTGGTCGATAGTACAGACGGGTACAAACGATTTCTCGGTGGTACAAACGACATACTCGTCGATACGAACGGGTACAAACGATTGCTCGATAGTACAGACGGGTACAAACGTTTCCTCGGTGGTACAAACGATGTACTCGTCGATACGAACGGGTACAAACGATTGCTCGATAGTACAGATGGGTACAAACGTTTTCTCGGTGGTACAAACGATATACTCGTCAGGACGAATGGGTAAAAACGATTCCTCGATAGTACAGACAGGTACAAACGTTTTCACGATGGTACAAACGATATACTCGTCGATACGAACGGGTACAATCGATTGCTCGATAGGACAGACGGGTACAAACGTTTTCTCGCTGGTACAAACGATACACTCGTCAGTACGAATGGGTACAAACGATTGCTCGATAGTACAGACGGGTACAAACGATTTCTCGTTGGTACAAACGATATACTCGTCGATACGAACGGGTACAAACGATTGCTCGATAGTACATACGGGTACAAACGTTTTCTCGTTGGTAAAAACGATATACTCGTCAGTACGAATGGGTACAACCGATTGCCCGATAGTACAGACGGGTACAAACGTTTTCTCGGCGGTACATACGAAATACTCGTCGATACGAATGGGTACAAACGATTGGTCGATAGTACGGACGGGTACAAACGATTTCTCGGTGGTACAAACGATATACTCGTCGATACGAATGGGTACAAACGATTGCTCGATAGTACAGACGGATACAAACGTTTTCTCGGTGGTACAAACGATATACTCGTCAGAACGAATGGGTACAAACGATTCCTCGATAGTGCAGACGGGTACAAACGTTTTCTCGGTGGTACAAACGATATACTCGTCGATACGAACGGGTACAATCGATTGCTCTATAGTACAGACGGCCACAAACGATTTCTCGGTGGTACAAACGATATACTCGTCGATACGAACGGGTACAAACGATTGCTCGATAGTACAGACGGGTACAAACGTTTTCCTGGTGGTACAAACAATATACTCGTCAGTACGAATGGGTATAAACGATTACACGGTGGTAGAAACGATGTACTCACCGATACGAATGAATAGAAACAATTTCTAGGTGGTCCAAACGATATACTTGTCGGTACAAACCGAAATTAAAAACAAAAAAAATCGAAAATTTTTTTTTTCAGAAAAAATTTTGAAAAAAAATTCAAAAAAAAAAATTTTTAACGGTACAAACGGGTACAAACGATTCTCTTTTCAGTCACGTTTATTAAAATTGCTTAGCTCTAAATGGGTTGCGGTTCATTTTTTCATACCCTCGTACTTTTTTCCCCCTTAAGGTACAAACGAAATTTAAGACGGTACAAACGGGTACAAACCGAGTACAAACGAATGCAAAAAAAAAAAATTACTTTCCGTAAAGTCAGTTGCCAACTTCACATAGGTAAACGAGCTACCAAGGTTGGTAAAAAAAAATTGCATTTTCCATGTTTTCGTTGTTTGTTTTGTGATTTTTTTTTTCGATGGCTCTCAATATACGTTTCTTTGTGTTAAAAAAAAAGCGTTTCTTTTTGAAGAGCCGTTTTTTTTCGTCGAAAATTGAGTTTGTACTTTAAATGCTTGCCAATTACACAAAAATTCGTATTTTCAAAATCCCCTACGAATTTCGCTAGCTATAGTTATGTAAATTAATCGAATTTTTTTCAATTCTTTTGCAAACTTCGATTTGCGTCAGTTATACTCCGTGCCGCGGCGCGTCTCAAATTCAACATGCCTCGCGAGAATGGCTCCAGCGTCATCGTTTTGTATAACTTTTTTTGGTTCACTTGAAGATACGACTAACAACATCCTTGAATATTATTGTCCTCTTGTCCTTCCATCCAACAAAAGAAAATTGCGAAATTCACTTTATTTTAAACCTTTACAGTGCGATGGGTTGTAGTACCCGGAAGACCGAGGAGCGATTGATAAAGGGTGGCGGCTGAGGGCCGTGAAAATGTTGGTCTGCTACTTCTAAAGAATCTGATGCTGAGTCGACATAATCAATTCAAATTAATGTAAGACCAATAGCATGAGTGTTGAGATATCAACGCGTTTATTGAACCCTCTGTGCGAATTTTTACAAAGGCGAGACATGGACCAATAGCTCCCTGTTTCGCTGACATCCCCGCGCTCTTTCTCAAGACCATATATGAAGGTTTTCAAATATACAACGCTTGGCTCTTCAATAATGGTATAACAACGATGTACTCGAAGACGAATGAAGTCAATTACCCTGTATTCCGGTTTGAAAAAACCCTATTTCTCCCACCAGGAGTACCAGGCCGCTTCCACGTACTGCGGACTGTAAGCATCCGGCATTGGCGAGGAGACATCCTTTTTCGAACCTTCGGGCGTTTCGATTTCGTACACAGCGGACTCTTTAGTCTCCTTCTTCTTCTCGCTTTTCTAATTCAAGTAAATGCGAATAAATGGTGAGATTCTTGCAAGCCGAAAAGAATTTTTCATCAAAGTTGTGCCGATTGACAAGAGACGCAATGAAAATACAAGTGCACTGAAAGTAATTGATAATATAATGCACATATACAATAAAGCAGTGTAAGGTGACACCATTGAGGATCTATGGGAAATCACCACCAAAGGAGAGTAGCCGATATGTGAAATTCTTGAATGTATATTCCGGATGTAAAGTAAAATAAGTCGTAAGCGGTGTAGTACATAGAAAGGGCCTCAGCTCTTAATTCAAAGTGTGCGTCTCTTGAAATCAATGTTTTACCTGTGTTTGCTAACAGTGAACCTTATTAGGAAAAAATCCTTGAGATTGAATGCGCCGTAGCTCTAGACAGCTGCAATTCTCAATCCCCCGAACTGTTTGCAGCATTGCTGTACGTTTTGGTAAGCGGGTAATGATGTTGAAGTTTGCATCGTTGGAACGCAACGAAAGTTCCATTTCATATTTTATTTTCCACATGTTTATTATTATGGAAGATTATCTTTTGTAGATTTATATTGTAGATCGCTAAAGAAATGTCTTAAAAAATACTCGAAGGATTTTTGTAGGCAGGATTTACCAAGAGAAATTTGGAAACATCAATTTTCGTTGCGTTCCAATGATGCAAACTTCAATCTCATAAGCAGGTATGGGAAAGCACGAGAAAATCAGCTGAATTACAGTGCCTACAATCAAGGGATTAGCCTACTGGGAAAATGAGCAACACATTTTCAGGCAACGCAAATTGAAGAGGAAGATCCAACGTATGGTGCGGGAATTGCAGATTTAAGGTAAACTTGTGAATACAACAATATAACTGACTGCTAGGAAACCTTTAAACGCGTTTTTATCGAAACTACGTTTTTCGAAACCGTGTACACAATTTTCGGTCATCTAATGAACGAACTGACAGAATTTGGTTCACTCATTCGGTGTAGTAGTGGTGAAGTTTTGACCAACGTTTTTATTCTTAAAATTTCTTCATTAGTAATCATAACAATGCTTTTTCCTTGAAAAAATATATATAAACATCTTTTCTTTATGATTGAGACACAATAACGAAAAAAGCTCAGCAGTCTTAGCCAATATTATCTATTTCAAGAATAAGCTTGTTAAGCACCTTTAAGCCCTTCGCGCTCAAAGATCCTTTACAAGATTGTTCGCAACTTCTCTAATTATTAATATTGCTTAATGAAATTTGATGCACAACTTTGCTAATGAACATACAGATCCGAACATACAGTTCAAACGATTCTTCAATCTGACTGTGTCCTTTGAAATTAATTTTTCATAATGACCCTGATTTTTGGGTCGTTAAAGTAGCCTAACCCCTTAATTAGACCACAACCACAACAAAAAAACAACAAGAAACAAAAAAAAGAAAAAAAAAACAACAAAGAAACAAAAAGTTTCTGTTCCACAAAAAATTGTACGTTATGTTCCACTTTTTCATTATGGGGATCTACCTAGAGGTCCGAAAAAAGTGGCCAAATGTCGATTTTTTCAGCTGGGAAACTGTCGGTGAAAAAGAAACACATTGTCTTCAACACAGAGGTGCATATATCGTTGGTGGAAATTATATCTCGAGAACCGCTTGATGGATTGTTTCCAAATATACAGGAGATACGATGACAAACATTTAAAGGTCATTGACAATCTCACTTGTTTTAGAATCGATCTCCACTTTTCATTTTTCAATACTTACGCAAAAATGATGACTTTTTTCATAGGTTTGTATGCTCGGACTTGAATTTATCGCTACGTTGTTGAAAAAAAAATGATTTGAAAAATCGATGGTCGTCAACGACTCGTATCGTCATTGTTAACTTAAATAACCCGTTTGGTATTTAAATTTTGGCTGGACCATTTAAGCTAGAGGAACCAGTGACAAACATTGCAAAAAAAATGTCATCATCTTCCAGCGGCCATGTTTTGTTGTTTTGCTGTATTTAGTGGTGATTTTTTGTGAAGGCTCTCAATACCTTTGTGCTTAAAAAAATGGATTTCTTTTACGCCGAGTGTTGCCCAGAAAAAAAATCGGAATTTGTCCAACTTTTTTGGAGCCTGTAGGTAGATGTAGCCCCTTAAGCTTTTTCTCATTGTATCTGAGAGTGAAACGTCCCAGCATGGAAAACTACTGCATATCGGAAGCGTTACAATTCTTCGAGACCGTAAATTTTGCATTTAGGCTTAGAACGAGCGAAGTAATAGAGCAGCTAATTTTTATCGGCATGTACTTAAGACTCCTATGCATCTTTAAATCAACTTCCTTCTCTCAAATAAGCATATGGACAGTCGGGACATATTCCGGCAAGTGTCATTGTTGCTAAACGAGTTCGCCAAATTTTCAAAAACATAACTGAACCGAACGTACCTCGGGTTTGTCTTTGGGCTTTGTCGTCGCCTCAGTGGGGTTGGTCTCCTTCTTGTCCTGTTTCTGTTTGAACTTTTCCAACTTGGTGAGTTTCTTAGCCTCCTTCTCCAGTTGCTTCGCAGTCTTTGGTGGTGGGGTAGCCTCATCGCCCGCTAAATCGCACTTCGCGTCGACCATATTCTTCGTTATATTGTTTTTCTCCGCAATCCAATTAGAAGCACTGCGTTTTGTGAATGTTAAGGCGACCCCACGCAACGCGCGAGATGTTCGGTTATTATAATTGTAAAAAAGTTAACCTAGCGCAATGTAACGTTCCTTGCGTCAGCCGGGAAGTCACGCAAGGCATAACTAAGAATTGCTCGGTGCGAAAGTAACACAAATTATTGGCATTCGGAGCAGATACAATGGTGTTTGAGTTGTGTGGCGCCAACACCGCTAGTACGGCCGAGTGTCTCTGATTCGACGTCTCACAACGCAGGCGCAGCGCTCACTTCCGGCTTGAAGTGAGCAACCCACGATCTTACAGGTCGGGGAACTCCGGTGTTTTTAAGTGGTGGGCCGTGTAACCGAACTCGCCAAAGCTAGACCCCACCCCCCACTTTGGCTAAACGAACATTTTTTTTTACGAATCGTTTGGTAGTTCACCGTTTTTTGAAAAATCGATAATCAAAAATTGGGCAGTAAGTTGGCCCCCCTACTTTGACTAATCGAACTTTTTTTTTTACGAATCGTTCGGTAACGTTTGGTAGTCCATTCAAATAGTTTGGTAGTTTCCCGTTCTTTCGGAAAATCAAAAAGAAAATTCCGATTCGCGAGATAGGACGATAGGCGGCGGAAAACGACTCGATAACCAGCGCCATCTATAGGGGCAAGATGGGCAAAACTCTAGCTATACCTATATGTTATCGCGCTCTCCGCTTTGTGCGGATATTCGTCGAGCTAGGGCGAACGAAACCGTTGCTGCTTTTCTTCACCGCGCTTCTAGTATATCTATAGCTGACGGGCTCAACTCTGGCTATACCTATATGTTATCGCGCTCTCCGCTTTGTGCGGATATTCGTCGACCTTGGACGATATAAACACATTGCTAATATTCTTTACCGCGCTCCTACTATGTCTATAGCTGACCGGCTCGACTCTGGCTATACCTATATCTGTTATCGCGCCCTCCGCTTTGTGCGGATTTTCGTCAAGCGTGAACGATAGAAACATACCGTCGATACTTTTCTCCACCGCGCTTCTAATCTAGCTTCTATCTCTAGTTGACGGGATCGACTCTGGCTATACCTATATATTTTATCGCGCACTCCGCTTTGGGGTCGTCCATTGATGATGTGAAGTTTTTTAGGCCACTTTTTGAACACCCCTCCGCCTGTAACGTCGCGTGTGTTCGTTTCGTTAAAAAATGTCAGCCACAAGGTATAGAGAGTACGGTATTTTATTGTGAAAAACGAAGTAATATATGTTTTTAGTATATTTAAATGGCATCGTCCGCGCAATTACCAAAAAAAGTATACGTGATATGTCACAACACCCCCCCCCCCGGCCCCCGCCCCACGCCGCGCCACCACAGTGTGATCAATCGTGATGTTATGCGAATCCCCCCACCCCCAATTTGAGCCTCACGTGATTAATGGACGACACCTTTGTGCGGATCTTCGTCGTTCTAGGGCGATCGAAACCGTCGCTGCTTTTCTTTACCTTCGCTTCTAGTATATCTATAGCTGACCGGCTCAACTCTGGCTATACCTATATGTTACGGCGCTCGCCGCTTCGTGCGGATATTCGTCGACCTTGGACGATAGAAACACATCGCTAATTTTCTTTACCGCGCTCCTACTATATCTATAGCTGATCGAGCTCGACTCTGGCTATACCTATATATGTTATCGCGCTCTCCGCTTTGTGCGGATATTCGTCGAGCTAGGGCAAACGAAACCGTTGCTGCTTTGCTTCACCGCGCTTCTAATATATCTATAGCTGGCGGGCTCGACTCCGGCTATACCTATATCTTATCGCGCTCTACGCTTTGTGCGGATATTCGTCGAGCTAGGGCGAACGAAACCGTTGCTGCTTTTCTTCACCACGCTTCTAGTATATCTATAGCTGGCGGGCTCAACTCTGGCTATACCTATATGTTATCGCGCTCTCCGCTTTGTGCGGATATTCGTCGACCTTGGACGATATAAACACATTGCTAATTTTCTTTACCGCGCTCCTACTATATATATATATATATAGCTGATCGGGCTCGCGGTCGGATGGATGGTTGTTTTTGGGGATAATACTTTATCGCTTGATGAAAGTATATGAGAATGAATATAATAATACGAAGATAAATATATTTCCGCTTACTTTTATGAATTACAATTTATTTGGCATAGGGTCGGGTGTGAGTAAAGCGCAAACAACTTTTTAGAAGATAAATAAGTTGTATTTTAGATTTATTATTATATTCAAATTAACGTAAAAACTAATAAAATAAGCGGTCAGAGTGCGCGATACATTTTTCGACACTAAAAGATAACTAATTAAAATAAATATGATAACTAATAAAAATAACTAATCAAATAAGAATTAATAGTAATAATGATTTAAGACAAAAGTGCTTAGCGTGAGGAACGATCCTGCGCCCCTAAGCCAGCAACGCTACCGCGGGACCTTCTTATCGCTTGTGTTAAAAATGCACCTTCGGGCACTTACGATTCGCGGCCGGATGGATGATTGACTTGTTTTTGGGGATAGTGCTTGATCGCTTGATGAAAGTATGAGAATTAATATAATAATACGAATATAAATATATTTTCGCTTACTTTTCTGAATTATAATTTATTTGGCATAAGGACGGGTGTGAGTAGAGCGCAAACAATTTTTCAGAAGATAAATAAGTTGTAATTTAGATTTATTATTATATTTAAATTAACGTATATACTAAAAAAATAAGCGTTCAGAATGCGCGATACATTTTTTTGTATACATTAATAACGCAGAGAATCAAGAGCTAAATAAGCATGGAAATCATCTAAAAGCCTCGCTCGTGCCGTCACGTGACGTCACGCGCGGGCCGTGCTCAGATTGCTTTTTCCCTCGAAGCCTTCGTTCGGCTTGGCCGCACATGAACGTGCTCAGCGTATCTATGCGCAGGCGTAGCTGCCGAAGGCGCGATCGGGACAGTTCGAACGCACTCGGCTCTTTCCGAAGATATCCGAGCGTCGATATTGCTCAAGGACACGCGCTACTATGGTTGTCCGATGGTCGCGCAAGGGCCTAGAGAGGGGGTAACTTTTGCGCGCGATCTGGCTGCACTGGGCTCGACTCTCGAACTCTCGACCGGTGTGACAACAATGACATAACGTAGCAAACAGTGTTGTGCCCGGTCGTTGAAAGACCGACGTCGATTTATTGAGACCGGGAACGGTGCCGATATCGCCGGACACTATATTGTCGTTCGAATTTTTACTAAATCCATTTTTGCTTGAGAAACACCTGGCAAAATCATGTCCAGGTAACGAAATGAACGACGATAACACGTTTCTAACCTCAAAAATGTGAAAACTCGCATCTCAAACACACGGTTAGAATTTTGCAAAAAGTGAATGATTGTTTGTCAAATGTAATTTCAGACCCATCGCCCACCGATCTCATAATCAAATTTATGGGTATCAATTCCGACCAGCGAGACAACGAGGTGAAGATTTTAGACACAGAGATGGGTGAAGCAAAGACGAATATTCTGAGAAAATGATCTTTCAAGAGCATAGCGTTGAAAATCCTCGCGCTCAAAGTAGCCGCTCATTTGAAATGGGATTTGGACATACTCGAGAAGAACCTTCCTCTGGCGATGCAATCGAATCTTCTCCAATATTTATTTTTCATTACTGGAGATTTTGTCGTCGAAATACCAGTCCTGCCTGACATTCCGATATCCTCGATATCGAGTAAACTTCCATTCGCGGTAGTGCTCTATCACAGATGGCACATCCGAGCTATCGTTTACCGAGCCCTCAATAGGCACATCAAGCAACAGTTCATTCACATGTACCACCTTCCAACCTCTGGTTCGTTTCCAAATCAAAACTATCCCGCTTCAACATTGCACCAGTCTCGTATCGTCTGAAATTATTCCCGGCATGCAGGAATCGACGTACGTCCGCCCGAACTTGCGGACGACATTATAAGAAAAGTGGAAGCCCACATACCCAACAGTCTCAACGTACTCAATACCATCTTGGAGTCCAACGACTTGACGCCCAAAATCCCTTCGATTAATACTTTCCAGATGCTCACCGAACATACCATGGAAATTAAACAAAACTAGGACGACATGTACAGCATATCACTGGAACAATTCAAGTGTCAGGTAAAATCTTCTTAGCCATCGTGAATAGTTTTGTCCAATTGAAGAGGAGAAACTAACGCCGTTGAAGTTTGCATCGTTGGAACGCAATGAAGATTCTGCCCTGGTTTATTTTCATTAACGAAAATATTTTCTTGCCAATTGATGTTGTAGATTTTAAATAAGGATCCTGAAAAACGTTCGAGTGATTTTTGTAGTCGAAATACGCAAAAAAAAATGATTTGGCAATGAAAAAACATTGTCATTGCGTTCCAACGATGCAAACTTCAGCACCATAAAAATTACCGAATTTCTTGGAATATCGCACGATCGAGTTATGCGAGAAATTTGTTCAACTTTACAGATTCACTAAGATCTCGCCTCGTTTCATTTGCTGAGGGAGGAATACAAACTAGCGCGACATCATGTTTCTCAAGCTAAATCGCTCTTCGATCAGCTGGGCGCAACTGAATCGTTGCTCTTCTGCAGAGTGCAAAAGAATTACTTGGATGGATACTGTTTGGCCACCGAAGTACCCGTTGAGGGTTACGAGCAGAGTCTGACGCAGCAGTTGTACGCTTCGATCAAGGATCAATTTTGCACGGTACAACGTGCAAAACATTGCTTCACCGAACAAACAAGCGTTTTTATTTTGTGCTTATTGTGTACTGAGCTTTTTTTCTCTTTCGAAGAACATCTTGGAGATTTTGCAAATGGACAACATTTGTCGAGACATACCGCAGGTGTATCGAGACAATCTGGAGCCGGATATCCAGGGAGGTTTGGTGACCAGGAAAATTATCGTCGCCCGCGATTTGTTGCTGACAATTCAGTGCCTCAATTTGCTCCGAAAGATTCTGGATGGCAGTGCCATCCGCGGTAACTACATAAAGAACGCCAGGGATGAAGGTCTGGACGTCCTCTTCTGGGTAAAGATTTATGGAATGTAAAAAATTGTGGAGCTCGCGGAAAGCCGAGCTACCGGCGGTGGTTTCATGAGTTCGTCAATGATCGAATATATCCATGATATTCGCAACGACAAAAAGTATGTAAAACATCTCAATCGTGTTTCAGGCGATCGATCACGTTTTGGACAAATCTGAGGAGACGGAGAGGCGTAGAATCGCTCGTTATCTTCACTACATGGTTCTGATCGGGGATATGGACGAGCTGGCTCGTAAAATTTTCGCGAATCAAAATTACCCAAATCTTTTCAATCACGAGGAAATATTGGAGATTGAGAAACGATCGAGGACCGATGACGTCGAATTACCGTCGCTACTGTTGGACGACGATTGGGGAGTTTCCCTCGTCACGTATACTCGTAAGTTGCCAATTGAAATTCGCAATATGATTTGCATTGATTTTCATCGATTTTCATCTCGACAACGAACCATAAACTCTCCCTTCGTTTTCATGGGTTTTGAGGCTAATGCTCGTGTTATCCGTTTCACCGCAGAGATTCCAAAGTTCAAGGTGAACGAATTGTAAAGACGCTTGATAGTGTCGTACGACGCCCGAGAAATTTGAGAGCTGCTGATATTGCTGGACGGGCGGTATTCCGATGAATCCACTTTGGCGAGTCAACAGTCGCTGGGAATCGCCGATTCCACTTCAGAGCGCGGTCATGTCGTTACCGCGCGGCTTTCGCCAGGACTATTCGTACGTGTTGCTCGCGAAGAGCCGAGAGTTGGTAATGTCCAAGGACTTTCACGGTGCCAAAGAACTGCTGAACGCGCTAGAACAGGAGATACAGCAACAGCCTCTGGGCCCTGCCAATCTTACGTACAATCTTGGCAAATTACTCGGCTGGGAATCGATCTTGGTCGAAATATATCGTCACCTTAACTCGTGGCCGGAGAATAGCTGAAGTGAGTAGGAGCAAAAGTTTTTCGTAATACTCAAGCAGCGACATCTACCTAGAGGCTAGAAAAAAATGGCCAAATTTCGATTTGTTTTCTGAGAAACGGTTGTGGAATAGAAACGCATTTTTTTTCAAGGGATCATAAATCATCGAACACAGAAATTTCATAATGCATTTAATTTTTTTCGAAGGATAGTGTGAAAAGGACGACATTCGCAACTTTTTTTACCCACTGTGTGTGTGTGTGTTGAAATGTAGCAACGTCGGAACTATGGGAATATCAGAATCAATGGCAACGGTTACACAGTCAATAAATAGATCTCGCGATCGTTGCCGACGCGTTTAGACATGAATAATTATCGACGGGATCACGAATATCGCGATATTTATTGACTGTGTAACCCTTGACAATCAAATACCTAGCGCGCCAATGACATATACATTAAAGCGGAATGGGAATCAATGATACTTGTTCATTCATTTATTATGACGTATTCTCTTTTTCTAGCTTCGGCGGGCATAGTACGATGCGTTGCGGGCACAACGACTGACAAAACGTCTTTTCCATCGGAAACTTTACGGCGCACTAAACTTTTATCTCAATTATTTTTTGCCTCCTTTTGTTTTGACATAACCTGTGAAGCGCGTTTTGTGCTGCCGTCAATCTAACAGCTTCGCATTTGGAGCGAACCGTGCGACGTTGCCAAAGCTTATGTATATTTTGCGAGAATTGTTGAACATCGGAAATTATTTTTCTGTTGATACTAACTCCTTCATATAAACATATATGGATGTGAATAATAATTACGATTATCTACAGTACAGTTGAACATTTTCGTTATATGCGTACACATAATTAATATTTTGCTATAATACGTTGCCACTGGAATAAACGGGAAAAAATGTGAATTGCGACAATTTTTTACGGATACTCGGTTGATAGAATGAAAATTTCGTTTACTCGACATAATTCTACATACCTTCAGGTATCTTTACAGTTTTCAGTTGCGAGATTTTGGAACAAAATAGCGTCGCCGAAGCTCGACAAAGCAAGTCATTCTTGTCTGATTGTGTCCACCATTGGCTGATGCGCTACGCGGAATCTATATAAATCGTTTCCAAATCTCTCCTCTTTTCAGACGCGCCAGATCGAATGTTTTCTTTTTACTGGAATTTCGTTTTCTTTTTCAGTCGACGGGAAAGCTTTGATAGAACAATGCAAGCAGTGCTTGGCGTGTCCATACAGTCCACCGATCAATTTATTCCCCGAAAAGAAATAATCGAGTACCGCACGGTGTTTCTATTGAACATGAGCGAATGGGATTATCTGACGAGTCTTGAGAAACGTTGGAGTCACTGCGAATTCGCAGCGGCCATTAGCCTCGTCTGTCAGGATATCGTCAGAAATAAAGGCTCTCGAAAATTTCCGAGGGAAGCTTGGGATTTAGGTAACACAAGGCTTTTCGATGAATTCTTTGCCAAAGTAATAATGAAACGGGGTATTTTTATTTACTAGAAGACGTTCTGTCATTGGATACGAAAATATTTTCGATAAACTGACATGCTCAACGAATTTGACATGCATTTTTTACACCTACTAACATTGCTTAAGGAGCTAGGCTACTGTGACGACCTGAAAATCACGAGTATAGAAACAAACATTTGAAGGAATAAGTAAGATGGTTGGAAAATCGTTTCGAAAAAAAAAATATTAATAATCAAAGTAGTTATGTAAAGTAGTCTTGTAAAGGACCATTAAACGTGAGGGGCTCAACTGTGTACTTGATTATGGCCACCCGCTTGATCTAAAATAAATAAAAAAGCGTTTTTTTCTTAAAATATATAATGTTGCCTTAGGCTTGCTACCGAGCTTTGTTGTTATCGTGTTTAAAACATCAAAAAATTATTCTTTGAACGTTTTTTCGATTTTTCGAGGAAAAATGATATCGTCAGTGTTAATAACCAATGAAAAAAAAAAAGGAATGAAGAAAAACACCAAGATATCGTGTTGAACGCCGTTTTGAGACAAACGCGTCGGAACTTTTGCTAGCAGTTCAATCGTTGTAATCGTATATTTACCTTCGGTCTGTAATTTCTGCACTTTATAGTCGACCTTCCTCGTCAATGTGAGTTGCGTCAAGCGACAATCGATTTTTGAAATTTTCCCAGTGGCCCAACCCTTCAAAGGGGTACAGATGTTTTTTTTTTCCGACACGCTAGTGCATATATATATATATTAATATGTTTAATTGCTACCGGGCCAGTTCTCACTATATTCGCTCCGAACCGGGATCAGCCGAAAAAACGCGGGAGCAGCGGAAATCCAAGTGGAAGCGCAGCCCGAGACGCGATCTTCAGTGCAACAGGAATGTTGAGCAGACTTCGCGAGCGAACCGTACTCACAGTGGCGATATCATTACTCGCACGACTACACAATGTGTTGCGAGACGAAACGAGCCTCGAACTTTACGTCCAGTATCTCTCTTTGTGGCCCGCTGGTGTACCAAAGTAAGCCTCGAAATTTAAAAAACATTGCGCAACTTCGCAAGCACTACGACCTTATTGTTTAGTAAAATTATTCTAAATCGACTTTTCGACATGTTCTTGTAAACATTTGGTTTTAAAGTTGGAAATAATTCATGAAAATAGCATTCAGTGAGTTCTGCGCAGTAAATTCATTACGGCTACTACACAATATTTAGTTTCGGAAAAAAAGACAAAAGCGCTTTTGTATTTAGTTCGAAGCATGTTGTATGCCGAATATCGATATTTATCGGTTGAAAAGTATCGCTCTTTAATAAACGACGGAATAATTCATTTTTTCGTCCATTTTCAGTTCGAACTCTACGCAATCTACCGGAAAAAAAAGAAACAAATATATTTCCGCTATCCACAATTATCCGCATCTAGAAATAATATAAATCACAAGAACTTTTCCTGCTGGGCTTCTCCTAATCCGCCACGTTTCGCAGTTTTAGGATTCTACGAGAGTGCGATGAAGTATTGTCTCGAGGCGATTATGATAGCGAGCGATTTGTTCAGCCAGCCAGCCAGTTCCCCGAGCGCACATAGACGATCACGTTTATCGTCGTATGATCAAGAGTTGGGCTCATCTTCAGTGGTACACGCAGGCTGCCGTGTTGTGCCAATTCTTGGAGGAGGTCGATTATTCACTGGCTTTCAAAATGGCGGCGAGCGATCAAAAGAGCTCGACGAGCGCCGACGCGATGGACGCTTATTATCACTGCATTTGGGACACCACGATACTGGAATATCTTATTAATTTGCACACGAAAAGGGGCGAACATCATTGCAAACACTTAGCGGTAAGATGAGTGGAGACGACTGGAACGATTTGACCGATTTTATTTTTGCAAGCTTTTATTTAACTCGCTACGTTCGTATGTTTGTCTTTACGGTTGAAAATTTGTAATAGATTTTTTTGGCACTTGCTGGCATCCGCTTGAGCTGAAATTTGGCTTACCTACGTAACTTCGGTGACAAAGCTATAATACGGTACCGTGGAGTTGGTCTGTCGATGGAGGTGGGAGGTGGGCAATGCCACTCCTTAGTAGCATATACTAGGACAGTCGAGTTTGTGCTTATTTGTTTTGTTATCATGAGTACTTTTCGTTGCACATGATAACGAGAGTCTGATAATGGCGGCGGGAGGGGGAAACTGAAATTTTCTAATGAAAAATGGTAGGACAATCGAGTTTTGGCTCATTAACTTTGTTGACTTGAACATTATTTATAATTACACCATTATAATGTTTCTCGCGAAATCTTTATAACCTAAGGCAAGCTTTTTTATTACGCCGAGGTCTGAATGGCATGGGTGTCTGGCATGGCAAAGAAGTAAACAAATTCTGCCACTAAACAGTACAAGATAAAATAAACGTAAAAAAACTTATCAAAAACAAGCTTTTATTTAAAAGTTACCGTACCAGAGAGTAAACAATAATGTTCAGTAAAATTGTAAATCAAAATAGTATAACTACAGAATTTACGGTTTAGAACGGTAGTAGAACTACAGAATTTCACCCTTGGTCACACATCATAGGTGCAATCAGGGTTGTTACGCATATGGAAAACAGGGAAAACCGGGAAAACTCGGGGAATTTCTTTCCTCCTGGAATAATCAGGGAAAACTCAGGGGAATTTCGGAAATTTTCTGGAATTTTCTCACAATTTACTTTTTGAAAGAGATACGAAAAATGAAACCGACTTGACAAAAAAAACTGAACAGTATGAAAATAAATATTTTTGTATATCTTTAATATTTATATTATTCCTCATTATGCACAAAAGAAAGTTATGTCAGTTCCAAACATTAAGGCTTTAAAAAACTGACAACTAATTCACTGTAAAGCTACATTTGTAAATTAAAGTAAATTGAAGGTAAAGCTACAAAAATACATTTGTATTCTTCGATCTGTCGATACACAACCACATCATTATCATTATAGATAAGTATTTACATTTATTTTTTGTTTATTTTCACCGGCGTACAAACTTTTGTTTATAATGAAGAACAGGTTATGTATTTGCTTTCAATGTCTTTTTTTTTTTACTTTATAATGTTTAAATTATGTTTCGAATTTCAGTGAAAAAAAAATAAATGCCAATTTTATGAAGGTCTTAAAAAAATTATGTTATCGACTTCAACATTGCTATTTCATTTATCGCTATTTTTCAGTCATTTTTTAGTCATTGCTATTTTTATGTATATATTTTTCCCGTATAGTTTGTAACGTTTACAACGACTCCAACTAAAAAAATACATGTTTGATGAAAAGAAAGTGATCTTTATTTGATCCTAATCTGGCTAGTTTGCAAAACGTGTATGGAACACCTGGAATAGTCAGGGAATTTCTGAGTCAATAATGCGTAACAACCCTGTGCGAGTACTTGAAAGGTAGGTAAACGTAGATATGAGGAAAAAAATAAATAAATTTCAAAAGCTTGAGGTGTCAAACGTCACAAGTACTAATACTACTTTACAATTTCTGCAAAAAAGCCTCGAGCTTTCAAAATGTGTATTTCATATTTTGTAAATTTCTACGTTTATGTACCTTTTAAATACTCGCACCTAGATGAGTGACCGAGGAAGGGACTTTTTTGTAGTTACACTGTTTTGATGTTCGATTTTACCGAGCATTATTTTTTACTTTTCAGTACAGGACTTTCGAGATAAAAGCTTGTTTTTAAAACGTTTTTTTACGGGGTTATTCTTCATTGTACCAATGTCGTGTTGGCTAACGAAAA
>CATODD010000086.1:27500-37000 GCA_951751655.1 Ophion costatus | reverse complement strand
TCTCTCGAACAACTTTCCAGTTGTGTCGATAAGACTAATGGGCCGGTACGATGACGGATGTTCCAGAGGCTTCTTTCCTTTCCGCAGCAGGACTAGGGTCTGTCTTTTCCACCTTGTATGGAAAACTCCTTTCTGTAGGCATTTGTTGAAGGCCTCTAGCAGCACTTCTGGCCATGTTTCCACTACTACTTTGAGTACCTCGTTGGGGATACAGTCTGGCCCAGGAGCCTTGCCCTGCTGTAAACGCTTTGCCGCTGTCTGCAGTTCTTCAATGCAGAAGGGGGTAGAGGCCACTTCCTGAAAAGGTCTTGAAACTCTTTTCTCATGCATGGGAAAAAGTGCCCCGACTATTAGGCTCATGCGTGCTGGGCAGGCCAGGCCGGGAATCGGTTTTCTGCCTATTAGCTGTTTTGTGACGAGCCTGTACGGCAGTCCCCAGGGATCCTCGTCCACCGATCGACACAGCTCTTTCCAGCATCTTCGCTTGCTGATTTTTATTGCGTTCCGCAGTTCCTTCTTTGCCTGTTTGTATGCTGCGATCAGATGCGCCTGCATGTTTTTCGCACGTTGCATTCGCCTCCTCGCGGCTAGGCACCGCGTCCTGAGCTCGGCGATGTCTGCTGTCCACCAGTGAAGCGATTTCCGTCCCGGTGGGGCCTTCTTGCGTTTCGGCATCGCTGCGTTGCACGCCATTTTTAGAGTCTCCATGGCGAAGCTCACTGTTACATCTGGGTCCTCTGTCTCGGCGATTCTGTGAAGTTCCCCTCTTTGCTTCGCACCTTCAAGGGAAGCTACGAGTTTCCTCGCGTCGAGCTTCGCCAGCACCCATCCGCTGGCCTTCGCAGTAGGTGTTTGCTCTGATGCTTCGCGGCTTCGGGCTTGCTCCCCCGTTTCGATGGCAAACTCTATGTATTGATGGTCACTGAGGGTGAGGTCTTCTAGTAGCTTCCATTCCGTTGTTCTGCCTGCGATTCCTGATGAAGCTAACGTGACGTCGATAACCGATCCGGTGTTCCCACGACGGAACGTGTACTCGTTCCCTTCGTTGAGTACCACCAGATCGATTCTCGCTATCAGCTCTGACAGTGCCTCTCCTCTTCTGTCCAGCCGTCTGGAACCCCATTCTGGCGACTTGCTGTTGAAGTCCCCGGTTACGAGAACTTCACCACTTGCCGTTCTTATGCTGCCCTCCAGGTCATCCAGGTGGGCGACGGAGTCGTCGTACTGCGAATTTGGTGAGAAGTAGCAGCTGTACACTCTCACTCCATCGAGTTCCATCCATACATAGTTCTCTGCCGTTTCGCAGACTGCTCTGATTTCCATGCTGCGGTTCAGGATTACTATAGCCGCTCTGGCTGTTTTGTCCTGGTACCAACATCCAGTTTCCGGCTTCCGATATTGTTCGCTGACAAGCAGTACGTCTATCGCCTTTTCCATAGCCGTTTGCATAAGCAGATCTTGTGCTTCACGGCCGTGGCCCAGGTTTGTCTGCAAGTACCTAATCATTTCTGTGCCCTACTTATCTCCTTCTGGAAGGATTCACACTTTGCACTGCCCAGTATGTGCTGTGCTCCGTTTTTTTTGTTCCCTTCCGCACAGATCACACAGTGCGGGGGACTTTTGCACTCCTTAGCAAGGTGCTCTTCTGATCCACAGAGTCGGCACATGTTGGATCTGTCTTCTCCTTTGCAGTCAGTTGCAACGTGTCCGAAGCCTAGGCAGCGGAAGCATCGGGTTACTTGGATTTTTTCCCTGACCCGGCACCTAACCCAGCCCACTTTGAGCCGTCCCTCCTCGAGAAGCTTGTCGGCAGTCTCCACAGGCATGACTACTACAGCCTTTTTCGTCCCTCGAAATACCGTTCGTATCGCCTTGATGTCGATGTATTTTGCTTTTGTGTTTTCAATCGCCTTGTTTAGCGCTTCGCTAAGCTCCACCTCGTCTGTGGCCTCGTCCATGTCGAGTATTTCCACGGTCACTGTTTGAGACATGGTTCGCACGGTCGCCTTACCTTCGAGCGCGCCGACAACGGCCTCTCTAAGGGCTTCCGCTTTACCGCCTCCGTTGCCGATCTCCACGAGGAGCTCACCGCCCCGTGTCCTCCTTATACCTGAGATTTTGACTCCATGGCTGTCCGGGTCCACCTTCTTCTTGAGGTCGCGCAGAACGTCAGCATACGTGTGTTCACCCTCGACTGTTACCATTAAGGCTTCTGATAGTCTTTGCCGCGGTTTTTTCCTTGGTGCGTTTCCCCTGACCGCTCTGCGGTTTTCTCTTTTTTCGTTTCGGTTCTTATGCGTCTGCCAGGGCTCGTCCGTTTCCTCTTGGCCTTCCACGCTCAAGGCTGGTTCTCGCACTGTTGATCGCTGTGTTCCAGGCTGCTGCGTATCCACATTGCCTGGCTTGGAACCTTTTTTTAAAAGTCGCCGCTTTGGTTCTCGCGTATCCTCTTCCGGAGATGATAGTGCGCCTCGTTTCCTGCGTTCTGATGCCGGTGTGTTTAGCCTTTTCCTCGTTGAACAACTATCGGCACGCGGGACTTGCCGGACTTGCGCTGTTTGGGCCTACGCTTTGTTCCTAGCTCCTTTTCCTGCAATCGGCGTTCCTCGGTCTTTTGCCTGTACCGCTGCGCTCGTTTGGTGGGATGGTTCACCCCGACCAGTGCACGTGCAATCCGGCCTGGCGTTTTCCTCCTCTCTCCCTCTTGCTAGTATCTCTCGGCATTCCTTGAGGTGCTCGTAGTGCACGACGGCTTCGCCTATGGCATCCCGAATTTCCTTGTGGATGTTTCTCGCCGATTTCACAACCTCGTGGATAGCAAAGATGTTTTTGCCGAGTCTCTCAAGTGCCTCCATTTCTTCAGTTTCCAGCAGTGCCACCCGCTTCTTTTCTCCAATTCCTTCTACTTTATCCGCTTTAGTTACCTCCATAGGTTGGGATTCCAGCTCTTTTTTACGACGGTCGTTTGATAACGACGTCCCGGGGCCCGCGTAGTCGCCCCTGACAGACGCCGGTACTGGGGATCCGACCCCCTGCACCGTAATTGGTTTTCCATTTGTCGTACTTGCCATGTTTGGTTTAGTTTCGGGGTTCCTTCCCCTAGGTTTGTTGTAGGGGTGTCCTTCCCCTTCGCACCACTTTTGGTCCGCGGGGGCTGTTTTATTTCGCCCCAGTCCGCCAGCCGCTCCAACAGGGTCGGATCTTCTGGTGAGGACCTCCCCTATCCGCCACCTGGGGACGCGCTCCAGTCGGAGTTGGGTTTCTCCGCGGAGGTGACGTCCTGAAAAGGACATCGTCCCCCCTGAAGATCTATCTATCTATCTATCTATATATCTATCTATATATCTATCTATCTATCTATCTATCTATCTATCTATCTATCTATCTATCTATCTATCTATCTATCTATCTATCTATCTATCTATCTATCTATCTATCTATCTATCTATCTATCTATCTATCTATCTATCTATCTATCTATCTATCTATCTATCTATCTATCTATCTATCTATCTATCTATCTATCTATCTATCTATCTATCTATCTATCTATCTATCTATCTATCTATCTATCTATCTATCTATCTATCTATCTATCTATCTATCTATCTATCTATCTATCTATCTATCTATCTATCTATCTATCTATCTATCTATCTATCTATCTATCTATCTATCTATCTATCTATCTATCTATCTATCTATCTATCTATCTATCTATCTATCTATCTATCTATCTATCTATCTATCTATCTATCTATCTATCTATCTATCTATCTATCTATCTATCTATCTATCTATCTATCTATCTATCTATCTATCTATCTATCTATCTATCTATCTATCTATCTATCTATCTATCTATCTATCTATCTATCTATCTATCTATCTATCTATCTATCTATCTATCTATCTATCTATCTATCTATCTATCTATCTATCTATCTATCTATCTATCTATCTATCTATCTATCTATCTATCTATCTATCTATCTATCTATCTATCTATCTATCTATCTATCTATCTATCTATCTATCTATCTATCTATCTATCTATCTATCTATCTATCTATCTATCTATCTATCTATCTATCTATCTATCTATCTATCTATCTATCTATCTATCTATCTATCTATCTATCTATCTATCTATCTATCTATCTATCTATCTATCTATCTATCTATCTATCTATCTATCTATCTATCTATCTATCTATCTATCTATCTATCTATCTATCTATCTATCTATCTATCTATCTATCTATCTATCTATCTATCTATCTATCTATCTATCTATCTATCTATCTATCTATCTATCTATCTATCTATCTATCTATCTATCTATCTATCTATCTATCTATCTATCTATCTATCTATCTATCTATCTATCTATCTATCTATCTATCTATCTATCTATCTATCTATCTATCTATCTATCTATCTATCTATCTATCTATCTATCTATCTATCTATCTATCTATCTATCTATCTATCTATCTATCTATCTATCTATCTATCTATCTATCTATCTATCTATCTATCTATCTATCTATCTATCTATCTATCTATCTATCTATCTATCTATCTATCTATCTATCTATCTATCTATCTATCTATCTATCTATCTATCTATCTATCTATCTATCTATCTATCTATCTATCTATCTATCTATCTATCTATCTATCTATCTATCTATCTATCTATCTATCTATCTATCTATCTATCTATCTATCTATCTATCTATCTATCTATCTATCTATCTATCTATCTATCTATCTATCTATCTATCTATCTATCTATCTATCTATCTATCTATCTATCTATCTATCTATCTATCTATCTATCTATCTATCTATCTATCTATCTATCTATCTATCTATCTATCTATCTATCTATCTATCTATCTATCTATCTATCTATCTATCTATCTATCTATCTATCTATCTATCTATCTATCTATCTATCTATCTATCTATCTATCTATCTATCTATCTATCTATCTATCTATCTATCTATCTATCTATCTATCTATCTATCTATCTATCTATCTATCTATCTATCTATCTATCTATCTATCTATCTATCTATCTATCTATCTATCTATCTATCTATCTATCTATCTATCTATCTATCTATCTATCTATCTATCTATCTATCTATCTATCTATCTATCTATCTATCTATCTATCTATCTATCTATCTATCTATCTATCTATCTATCTATCTATCTATCTATCTATCTATCTATCTATCTATCTATCTATCTATCTATCTATCTATCTATCTATCTATCTATCTATCTATCTATCTATCTATCTATCTATCTATCTATCTATCTATCTATCTATCTATCTATCTATCTATCTATCTATCTATCTATCTATCTATCTATCTATCTATCTATCTATCTATCTATCTATCTATCTATCTATCTATCTATCTATCTATCTATCTATCTATCTATCTATCTATCTATCTATCTATCTATCTATCTATCTATCTATCTATCTATCTATCTATCTATCTATCTATCTATCTATCTATCTATCTATCTATCTATCTATCTATCTATCTATCTATCTATCTATCTATCTATCTATCTATCTATCTATCTATCTATCTATCTATCTATCTATCTATCTATCTATCTATCTATCTATCTATCTATCTATCTATCTATCTATCTATCTATCTATCTATCTATCTATCTATCTATCTATCTATCTATCTATCTATCTATCTATCTATCTATCTATCTATCTATCTATCTATCTATCTATCTATCTATCTATCTATCTATCTATCTATCTATCTATCTATCTATCTATCTATCTATCTATCTATCTATCTATCTATCTATCTATCTATCTATCTATCTATCTATCTATCTATCTATCTATCTATCTATCTATCTATCTATCTATCTATCTATCTATCTATCTATCTATCTATCTATCTATCTATCTATCTATCTATCTATCTATCTATCTATCTATCTATCTATCTATCTATCTATCTATCTATCTATCTATCTATCTATCTATCTATCTATCTATCTATCTATCTATCTATCTATCTATCTATCTATCTATCTATCTATCTATCTATCTATCTATCTATCTATCTATCTATCTATCTATCTATCTATCTATCTATCTATCTATCTATCTATCTATCTATCTATCTATCTATCTATCTATCTATCTATCTATCTATCTATCTATCTATCTATCTATCTATCTATCTATCTATCTATCTATCTATCTATCTATCTATCTATCTATCTATCTATCTATCTATCTATCTATCTATCTATCTATCTATCTATCTATCTATCTATCTATCTATCTATCTATCTATCTATCTATCTATCTATCTATCTATCTATCTATCTATCTATCTATCTATCTATCTATCTATCTATCTATCTATCTATCTATCTATCTATCTATCTATCTATCTATCTATCTATCTATCTATCTATCTATCTATCTATCTATCTATCTATCTATCTATCTATCTATCTATCTATCTATCTATCTATCTATCTATCTATCTATCTATCTATCTATCTATCTATCTATCTATCTATCTATCTATCTATCTATCTATCTATCTATCTATCTATCTATCTATCTATCTATCTATCTATCTATCTATCTATCTATCTATCTATCTATCTATCTATCTATCTATCTATCTATCTATCTATCTATCTATCTATCTATCTATCTATCTATCTATCTATCTATCTATCTATCTATCTATCTATCTATCTATCTATCTATCTATCTATCTATCTATCTATCTATCTATCTATCTATCTATCTATCTATCTATCTATCTATCTATCTATCTATCTATCTATCTATCTATCTATCTATCTATCTATCTATCTATCTATCTATCTATCTATCTATCTATCTATCTATCTATCTATCTATCTATCTATCTATCTATCTATCTATCTATCTATCTATCTATCTATCTATCTATCTATCTATCTATCTATCTATCTATCTATCTATCTATCTATCTATCTATCTATCTATCTATCTATCTATCTATCTATCTATCTATCTATCTATCTATCTATCTATCTATCTATCTATCTATCTATCTATCTATCTATCTATCTATCTATCTATCTATCTATCTATCTATCTATCTATCTATCTATCTATCTATCTATCTATCTATCTATCTATCTATCTATCTATCTATCTATCTATCTATCTATCTATCTATCTATCTATCTATCTATCTATCTATCTATCTATCTATCTATCTATCTATCTATCTATCTATCTATCTATCTATCTATCTATCTATCTATCTATCTATCTATCTATCTATCTATCTATCTATCTATCTATCTATCTATCTATCTATCTATCTATCTATCTATCTATCTATCTATCTATCTATCTATCTATCTATCTATCTATCTATCTATCTATCTATCTATCTATCTATCTATCTATCTATCTATCTATCTATCTATCTATCTATCTATCGATCTATCTATCTATCTATCTATCTATCTATCTATCTATCTATCTATCTATCTATCTATCTATCCATCCATCCATCCATCCATCCATCCATCCATCCATCCATCCATCCATCCATCCATCCATCCATCCATCCATCCATCCATCCATCCATCCATCCATCCATCCATCCATCCATCCATCCATCCATCCATCCATCCATCCATCCATCCATCCATCCATCCATCCATCCATCCATCCATCCATCCATCCATCCATCCATCCATCCATCCATCCATCCATCCATCCATCCATCCATCCATCCATCCATCCATCCATCCATCCATCCATCCATCCATCCATCCATCCATCCATCCATCCATCCATCCATCCATCCATCCATCCATCCATCCATCCATCCATCCATCCATCCATCCATCCATCCATCCATCCATCCATCCATCCATCCATCCATCCATCCATCCATCCATCCATCCATCCATCCATCCATCCATCCATCCATCCATCCATCCATCCATCCATCCATCCATCCATCCATCCATCCATCCATCCATCCATCCATCCATCCATCCATCCATCCATCCATCCATCCATCCATCCATCCATCCATCCATCCATCCATCCATCCATCCATCCATCCATCCATCCATCCATCCATCCATCCATCCATCCATCCATCCATCCATCCATCCATCCATCCATCCATCCATCCATCCATCCATCCATCCATCCATCCATCCATCCATCCATCCATCCATCCATCCATCCATCCATCCATCCATCCATCCATCCATCCATCCATCCATCCATCCATCCATCCATCCATCCATCCATCCATCCATCCATCCATCCATCCATCCATCCATCCATCCATCCATCCATCCATCCATCCATCCATCCATCCATCCATCCATCCATCCATCCATCCATCCATCCATCCATCCATCCATCCATCCATCCATCCATCCATCCATCCATCCATCCATCCATCCATCCATCCATCCATCCATCCATCCATCCATCCATCCATCCATCCATCCATCCATCCATCCATCCATCCATCCATCCATCCATCCATCCATCCATCCATCCATCCATCCATCCATCCATCCATCCATCCATCCATCCATCCATCCATCCATCCATCCATCCATCCATCCATCCATCCATCCATCCATCCATCCATCCATCCATCCATCCATCCATCCATCCATCCATCCATCCATCCATCCATCCATCCATCCATCCATCCATCCATCCATCCATCCATCCATCCATCCATCCATCCATCCATCCATCCATCCATCCATCCATCCATCCATCCATCCATCCATCCATCCATCCATCCATCCATCCATCCATCCATCCATCCATCCATCCATCCATCCATCCATCCATCCATCCATCCATCCATCCATCCATCCATCCATCCATCCATCCATCCATCCATCCATCCATCCATCCATCCATCCATCCATCCATCCATCCATCCATCCATCCATCCATCCATCCATCCATCCATCCATCCATCCATCCATCCATCCATCCATCCATCCATCCATCCATCCATCCATCCATCCATCCATCCATCCATCCATCCATCCATCCATCCATCCATCCATCCATCCATCCATCCATCCATCCATCCATCCATCCATCCATCCATCCATCCATCCATCCATCCATCCATCCATCCATCCATCCATCCATCCATCCATCCATCCATCCATCCATCCATCCATCCATCCATCCATCCATCCATCCATCCATCCATCCATCCATCCATCCATCCATCCATCCATCCATCCATCCATCCATCCATCCATCCATCCATCCATCCATCCATCCATCCATCCATCCATCCATCCATCCATCCATCCATCCATCCATCCATCCATCCATCCATCCATCCATCCATCCATCCATCCATCCATCCATCCATCCATCCATCCATCCATCCATCCATCCATCCATCCATCCATCCA
>CATODD010000086.1:7500-22500 GCA_951751655.1 Ophion costatus | reverse complement strand
ATAGTTCATTCCAGCATCTTCGCTTGCTGCTTTTTATCGCGTTCCGCAGTTCCTTCTTTGCATGTTTATATGCTATAACCAGATGCGCTTGCATATTTTTTGCGCGTTGCATTTTCCTCCTCGCGGCTAGGCACTGCGTCCTGAGCTCGGCGATCTCTGCTGTCCACCAGTGAAGCGATTTCCGTCCTCGTAGAGTCTTCTTGCGTTTAGGCATTGCTGCGTTACACGCAGATGTCAAAGTCTCCATGACGAAGCTCACTGCAGCGTCTGGGTCCTCTGTCTTAGGGCTTTTTCGAAGATGTCCTCGCTGCTTCGCCCTTTCAAGGGAGGCTACGAGTTTCGTCGCGTCCAGCTTCGCCAGTACCCATCCTCTGGCCTTCACCACACATGATTGCATTTGTACCTCCCGGCTTCGGTTTTGCACCCCCGTTTCGATGTCAAACTCGATGTATTGGTGGTCACTAAGAGTGAGGTCTTCCAGTAGCTTCCAGTCGGTTGTTCTGCTTGCAATTCCTGTTGAGGCTAGTGTGACGTCGATAACCGACCCGGTGTTCCCACGACGAAACGTGTACTCGCTCCCTTCGTTGAGTATCACCAGATTGATTCTCGCTATCAGCTCTGACAGTGCCTCTCCCCTTCTGTCCAGCCGTCCTGAACCCCATTCTGGCGATTTGCTGTTAAAGTCCCCGGTTATGAGGACTTCCCCAGTTGCCGTTCGTATGCTCTCTTCCAGGTCGTCGAGGTGGGTGACGAAGTCGTTGTACTGCGTATTTGGCGAGAAGTAGCAACTGTATACTCTCACTCCTTCGAGTTCCACCCATACATAATTTACTGCCGTTTCACAGACTGCTCTGATTTTCATGCCGCGGTTTAGTATTACTATAGCCGCTCTGGCTGTTTTATCCTGGTACCAACTACCCGTTTCCGGCTTTTGATACTGCTCACTAACAAGCAGGACATCGATCGCCTTCTCCATGGCCGTTTGCATGAGCAGATCTTGTGCCTCGCGGCCGTGGCCCAGGTTTGTCTGCAGGTACCGGATCATTTCCGTGCCTTGTTCAGCTCCCTTCGGAAGGATTCGCACTTGGCACTGCCCCGTATATGCTGTGCTCCGCCTTTTCCGCTCTCTTTCGCGCAGATCACGCAGTGAGGGGGACTTTTGCACTCCTTGGCAAGATGCTCTTCTGATCCACAGAGTCGGCACATGTTGGACCTATCTTCTCCCTTGCAGTCAGTTGCAACGTGTCCGAAGCCTAGGCAGCGGAAGCATCGGGTAACTTGGATTCTTTCCCTGACCCCGCACCTGACCCAGCCAACTTTGAGCCGTCCCTCCTTGAGAAGCTTGTCGGCATCCTCCGCAGGCATGGCTACTACAGCCTTTTTTGTGCCTCGAAATACCGTTCGTATTGCCTTAATGTCGATGGATTTCGCTTCTGCGATTCCAGTCGCTTCGATTAGCGCTTCGCTAAGCTCCACCTCATCCGTGGCCTCGTCCATGTCCAATACTTCCACGGTCACTGTTTGCGCCATGGTTCGCACAGTCGCCCTACCTTCGAGTGCGCCGACAACGGCCTCTCTGAGGGCTTCAGCTTTACCGCCGCCCTTACTGATCTCCACAAGGAGCTCGCCGCCCCGTGTTCTCCTTATTCCAGAGATGCTTACTCCATGGCTTTCGGGGTCCACCTTCTTCTTGAGGTCTCGCAGGACATCGGCATATGAGTGTTCACCCTCGACTGTTACCATTAAGGCTTCTGTTAGTCGTGCACGCGGTTTTTTTCTTGGAGCGTTTCCCCTGATGGCTCTGTGGTTTTCTCTCCTTTCGTTTCGGCTCTTTCTCGTCTGCCAGGGCTCCTCCGTTTCCTCTTCGTGATCCACACTCAATAGTGGTTCTCGTCCTGTCGTTCGCTGGGTTCCAGACTGCTGCGTTTCCACCTTGCCTGTCTTGAAGCCTTTTTTAAGGTATCGCCGCTTTAGTTCTCGCGTGTCCTCCTCCGGAGATGATAGATCGCTTCGTTTCCTGCGTTCTGGTGCCGGTGTGTTCAGCATTTTCCTCGTTACGCAGCTATCAGCACGCGGGGGTTGCCGGGTTTGCGACGTTTGAGCGAACGCTTTGTCCCTAGCTCCCTTTCCTGTGGTTGGCGTTCCTTGGCCCTTTTCCTGCTCCGCTGCGTTTGTTTGGCGCAAGTGGTCGCACCGACCCGTGCACGTCCCATCAGGTCTGAGGTTGTCCTCCTCTCTCGCTTTTGCCAGCACCTCCCGGCATTCCATGAGGTGCTCGTAGTGCACCACGGCTTCGCCTATGGCATCCCTAATTTCCTTGTGGATGTTTCTCGCAGCTTTCACAACCTCATGAATGGCAGTGATGTTCTTGCCGAGTTTTTCGAGTGCCTCCATTTCTTCAGCTTCTATCCGTGCCAGCTGCTTCTTTTCTCCATTTCTTTCCGCTTTGTCCGCTTTGGGTTTCTCCATAGGTTGGGATTCCGCTTCTTTGTTACGACGGTCGTTTGATAACGACGTCCCGGGGCCCGCGTATTCGCCCCCGACAGACGCCGGTACTGGGGATCCGACCCCCTGCACCGTAATTGGTTTTCCAGTTGTTGTACTTGCCATATTTGGTTTTTTTTTTTGGGTTCCTTCCCCTAGGTTTGGTATAGGGGTGTCCTTCCTCTTCGCACCACTTTTGGTCCGCGGGGGCTGTTTTATTTCGCCCCAGTCCACCAGTCGCTCTGACCGGGTCAGATCTTCTGGTGAGGACCTCCCCTATCTGCCACCCGGGGACGCGCTCCAGTCGGAGTTAGGTTTCTCCGCGGTGGAGACGTCCTGAAAAGGACATCGCCACCCTGGGTGGCGATCTATCTGTCTATCTGTCTGTCTGTCTGTCTGTCTGTCTGTCTGTCTGTCTGTCTGTCTGTCTGTCTGTCTGTCTGTCTGTCTGTCTGTCTGTCTGTCTGTCTGTCTGTCTGTCTGTCTGTCTGTCTGTCTGTCTGTCTGTCTGTCTGTCTGTCTGTCTGTCTGTCTGTCTGTCTGTCTGTCTGTCTGTCTGTCTGTCTGTCTGTCTGTCTGTCTGTCTGTCTGTCTGTCTGTCTGTCTGTCTGTCTGTCTGTCTGTCTGTCTGTCTGTCTGTCTGTCTGTCTGTCTGTCTGTCTGTCTGTCTGTCTGTCTGTCTGTCTGTCTGTCTGTCTGTCTGTCCGTCCGTCCGTCCGTCCGTCTGTCCGTCCGTCCGTCTGTCTGTCTGTCTGTCTGTCTGTCTGTCTGTCTGTCTGTCTGTCCGTCTGTCCGTCTGTCCGTCCGTCCGTCCGTCCGTCTGTCTGTCTGTCTGTCTGTCTGTCCGTCTGTCTGTCTGTCTGTCTGTCTGTCTGTCTGTCTGTCCGTCTGTCCGTCTGTCCGTCCGTCCGTCCGTCCGTCCGTTGTCACGTCCTGAGGGGACGTGGGCATATATATATATGTGTGGTATCCCTCTTTCTTGCCTACGCCTAGCGCAATAGCACGGGATGTGGGTTAAAAAGGGGACGTGCTGGTGGAAAGGATAATTTTAAAGAATTTCGTGGATGATCCAATCGTTGAAAATAACGGTTGTGACACTTGTGTTCGATTGACTCGTAATTTATTAGAATCAGCCGTATGGGTTGATCCTATTATTTTAAAGATACAAATTGAAGACGAAAGGGTGAAAATGTGTTCGCTTACATTGATGCGTCTCGGCGTTGACCCAGTCGCTTGGGTGTCAGGTACGGTTGTAAAACTAAGGGCCCTTCGTCGATGGCCCGAACGCTCGCAGATGGTGTGGGTGTGTGTGTGACGGATACAGCAAATGTTCGGTGACACAGATTCTAGTGTTCGTGGATTTCGCGGTTCGAGAATGGAAAATACAATGAAATATTGCGCGTAATACAAATGTCAAAATTCTTAAGATTATCGCGTGACTGTTAGAGAACTTTCGAAGTACAAGAATTGTATAAACTCGAGTTGCAAGACAACGTACGCTTTACAAGAAAGGAAATGAATATTCAACGCGATGGATATCGGTTAAGGAACTCTAGATATGAGCTCGCTGGATTTTGACTGGAGTCTCGGATTGAGACTCGATAAAAAGAAGTTTGTGTGATCGTGGTTGCCGGAAGACTGACTTGGTCATTTTCTTCTTCTAGGATGTAGGAAAAATTGGGACGCTGAGGTGGTGGGAGACTGGCCCCCTGGGAGGGTGCACATTTGGGGGTGCATTCTTTTGGATTGGTGGAAAATATGTATAAGTCGGAATGAGAGTGGGAGTGAGGAGTAGGTTGCGATAGCCATAACCGTCGCTCTATTTCCGGGAATTGGAGCTGCGCTTCTTTATCTGGAGCGCGGAAAAATATAGACGAAAAAGGGGCCTTCTCGGCATCAAGAACGCACGCTCGCGATAGGGCTTGTTGACCGAGGCCCGCGAGTCCGCATGGGAAACATCAACGCAGTTTTATGACCGCAGCAACTTCCTGGGTCGGAGGATTTCCTCCTAGCGAGTGTATATTTTTTTAGGATTTGGACATTTTTCCGCTCTTGGAAGATCGTGAGCATTCGGTATCGTTGCGTCGTTATATATTTACGTCTTTATGAATATCATCACGCATTTCTTGCGTGTCGCTTCACGTGTTCGTCATCCTTGTAACCCGAAGGTTTCCATTGTATATTTTTGGTCTTAAGGACACTCTGCGATATACTCGGACTCTGTTCGGGTTACAACGAGACTGTTCGAAATTTTCCTGCTTATCTATTTGTTCTCGATATCGTTAAGACCGCTACGCTTTCGCGTGGGAAGGTACGAGAACGCTTAGTTATATTATTATGGATAGGCTACGTTTCGCCGTGGTAGGCCTAACTCTAAAGAAAATATTCAGATCCGTCGAAAAAGTGAGAATGCCGCTACCGTAAATATTAGGCTTAAAAATGCAATGTACGCATTTGGTCGCGACGTTACACCTTCCCCCTTCAGGATTGGACGTCCCGTTCAATCCAGATAGGGTCGGTTTGGTGGGGTAGGATGTATTTAAGGCACGTTCTTGCCATGTCTAGGACATTGCCACTTTTGCTGTCTTGAGCGCGATTGCCGGATATTTGTCTGCTCCCTTTTTCTTCTTTTGGAACGTGAAAAGTGACGAAGAATAAAAATTTTAAAAACATGGCTCCGAGGAAGATCCAAAGGGTTGGCTCCTACATG
The DNA here is from genome assembly GCA_951751655.1 of Ophion costatus. NCBI lineage: Eukaryota > Metazoa > Arthropoda > Insecta > Hymenoptera > Ichneumonidae > Ophion > Ophion costatus. The sequence goes on along the minus strand of CATODD010000086.1, from coordinate 17,306 downwards.
GTACGTATCGTAGTGATGAAGTTGTTGTTAGTCCAAGATTGGAGTATCCGCATTCAGCCTAATCTGCTCTTCAATTGTTTCTCTTCTAGGCGTCGTTCATTGAAGCTGCCGTGGCCGTAAGGCGGGGACGCCGAGAGAACCGGAGGGCCGTCGAACTCCTGGAGAGGATCTCGGACTTCGACGCGTTCGGTATCCGGTGGTTGTTGGAAGGGCGCTGGGGTGAGGAGCACCCCGAGAACGACTGGGACCATCCAGCTTGGGAGGACCCCCGCGGAGTCTTCGCGGGGTATGACGACTGGGATCTCGGAGCGTGGGTGGATCCTCATCCCATGGACTGGAACGAGTTAGAGGTGGCGGATCCTTTCGCGTTATACGACGGTTGGGGTCGACCGGCGGCCGCTGGTGCCTGAGTGTGGTGTCCAGGCGGTGGGATTTGTTGACAGGAGGGAAGGGAAATAAATACGATGAAAGACGATTAAAAAGGAAGGGTATTTCGTTGCTATTTCGCGTTCTTCCTTATGACCCTCGGCAATGTGGACAGCCGGGTCTACAACTTCCCCATGGCGTCCTAAGCGGTTGGATGGTTGAGGTTCCTCGGCATACGGCTGATTTGTGGGAGTCGGTATCCACTGTCGGTGTTGGGTCCCTTCGGGTCGGAGCTCACCGTTGGCATCGTTTCTCGCAATTGGTATTTCGACGTTGGTGCCGAGTTGCTTCATCGAGTTGACGTTGGGTTATCGAATTCGTCTCGAGTTTCACGAGATTGGAGCGCGTATAGCGTAATAATATCGCACATAAAGTAGAATATAAAAAGAGCTTAATTAGGTATGGATATTCATATGCTTGATTAGGTCTACAGGTATTTGAGGCAGTTACATCAACGTAGAATAGTGGAAAAGAACAAAAACCAGGTTTTATCCTCGCATGGCCTCCTCGTTTCTTATTAAAGGACATGCATATCCGTATAATACGGCGTATCAGTAGGATTATATATATTTTTTGTTTTTTCCTTTTTTTTTTCTTTTTAATTAATGAGGCTAAAAGAATAGTGTGGCATGGTTCGCCCTTAATTTCATAAGTTAAAGTTAGGTGAATAATTAGGAGGCCGATCGGGTTGGTTCCCTTCTGGCTATGTAACCTCGTGGGAATTCTTCAAAGGAAGGGGGAGCTGGTGGGTGGTCTCGAGGTATTGGGTAGGTCAGGATATAGGTCACGCGGCGTTGTCTGCGGGATAGGACCCTTTTCTGACCCCCCTAGTCCTGGCGGTGGGTCTCTCGGGGGACTTGCGGTCACTTGGCCCAGCTCTACGTCGGCCGGTGTCTCCTTTTTGGTTCGCCTGGCCAGATGCATGAGCAGGTTGGTTACAGAGTCCCATATTGCCCCGATGAGGTAAAGTGACCATCCGTACACGGTGTGCAGACTATACGCATGTATGACTGTGTCCACGAGGAGTTTGACGGCCCGTGCGATCAGCAGTATACCGATGATACCGGCACTGGCAGTGCCAAATTGAATGAATTTTCCCCATGTCCTATTCCAGATAGATTCAGCGAGACTTTGCAGACTACTATTGTCCAGAAGGTTCAGCAACTTCATATCCTGGTGGGCGGTGGTTTGACCGCTGATTCCCCGCGCCAGGTAATTCAGGACGGCGGGTTTTTCCACCGGGAACATTATGCGTTCCCGAAGGTTTTCGATGTCTTCTTTCGTATAGATACCACTTGATGCCAGCGAAGATGGGTTGGTATACTTCCACGTGGGTTTCGTCATAGGCCTCATGCTCGTCGGAGGTACAGCTTCCACCGGTATGGGCATAAACTTGTACCATGTGTCCCCGAAGTGGTAATATGGAGGTAGGAGGGGGTTGCACGTGGTTTGGGTCCCCTTTTTCATCAATATGTGGGTTCTGGGAGTTAGGAAATAAGTTTCGTTCCCACGAGTAACAGGTAACTGGTGATAGCACTCTTTTAACCTTATTAAGTTCACCTCTATTGGAATACACTTAATGATATGTACTACTTCGCCAGCGAGGACTGCCATATGGCCGGGCCCCTTCATTAGATTGTACGCAAATTCGTCGGGCGCCTGAGTGGCTAACGATAAACTATTTTTCAGCATTTGGCGTTCCTTGTTGCATTGTTGTGTAAGCATGTCTTGATAGAGCGACTTCAGTTGTTGGCGTATGTGCCGTTCGACGTAGATAAACTTTGAGTTAACATAGGCGAAAATATCCAGGTTTGCAACAGGGAACCGCCCTCGGATTGTGAAAGAGACGCTACGCGTGGTCTCAAAGATAAATAGTTTTGGGTGTTCCGTGCTTAGGATGTTATATCCGCAAATTTGATCGGTTTCCTTAACAGCTAGAGCAAACGTAATATCTTCAGACGTCACTGAATATACGGTGGTTTGGGTTTCGGACTCGATTTCGTTCATTTTTACAGAAACTCCCTCGTAAAGGATACCGTATTTGTTAAATCCACAGTTTTCGCGGGGTCTTGAGTCCCCAAAAGTGTATCCCCCGTCGGGGTCAATGCACGAAGACGAGGTTAAGGCACATACGGTGCCTGAGCGTAAATGAATTTGGTTTGACTCGAGTGTGATTTGTGCGGTGTAGCTTCTTAGAGATATTTTTACGGTTCCTTGGACTACAACATTGTCCCAAGTACCGTACGGGTCTGAATACGAAGCGCCATTGCATTCCCCGTTATCTTTTACATGACCAGCAAGAGTGATGCTACTTGTGGATGTCTGGTTATCTTTTAGTCCATTTATGATGGTGTATCCGACCCGTGTGGTTCCGTATTTGTGCATGTCATCGCATGCGTCGCGACCAGTAGTCTCGAGGTATTCGGTCTGGCCATTATTAACAATCGACACATGTGATGACATGCCACAATAATAAATTGTTCTCCGAACTTCGACCTTACATTGTTTTACCAGTGTTTCGGAGTAGTCGTTAAGCTGTAATAATTGTATATATTGATTGATCTCGTGGGTTTTAGGTGCATGTTTTTCGCAGGGTTCGACATCCAGCAATGATAAGGTAGTAATGTTTGATGAGCTCGATCCGCAGCCATACCCCATCATGCTGACGGCAGGGTTGATTAAGAAAATGAGCCATATTAAATGGGTAGCGATCATCTGAAAACAATGGAATAAATATTATTAATTGATTACTTGCTAATCTAAAATTCGGAGTCGTCGACTCTCGTTGGTTTGGGTTTTCTTTTAGGCTTTACTTCGGCGTTGATGTGCGAATATCGTAATCTATTTTCATGCACGACTCGTGGCTTGCCTTGGTACTGGATCTTTACGTTACCCTTATCTATTTTTTCCAGGACCTTATGAGGTCCCGTGTAATGATCTCCGAGTTTCCCTGGTTTGGGCCCTTTCTGGAGGAAAACGAAATCTCCGATTTTGAAACTTTTGGGATTCGCGTTTTTGTCGTAATATTTTTTTGAGCGATGTTTTGATGAGACTAGATTTTCGTATGCGAGGGTTCTGATTCCGTTTATACGGGTGATCAATTCGATCAAATATCCACGATACGTAGGTAACTGATCCGATTCCCTAAGCGGTTCGCTTGATGGGATTCGTGCTAATTTACCGAAAACTACCTCGAAGGGTGTGTATTTGGTACTTTCGTGGACACTTGTATTGTAAGAAAGCATCGCTAATTCGAGCCATTGATCCCATTCGTTATCCTTATCCGTGTATTGCTTAAGGAATTCGGCTAGAGAGTGGTGAGACCTCTCCAGCGATCCGTTCGATTGGGGATGAAATGCGGTCGTTCGACATCGCTTAATTCGGAATCTTTTTGCTACTCTTCGCATGAGGCCGCTGAGGAAGTTACTCCCTTGGTCCGTCAGGAGTGCTTTTGGTGCGCCGAAGACGCATATGAACCTCTTTATGAATGCGTCGGCGATTGTCGTCGCTAGTGCGTTTGGAAGTGGAATTGCAATGCAATATTTTGACAGGTGGTCTTGAATCGTGAGGATATATTCGTTTTTGCTGGACGTCCGTTGCATTGGACCTACTATATCCATTGAAATTTTCTCAAAAACTGTACCTGGGGTGTCTGTTATTATCATCGGCTGCTTTGTCTTGACTCTGACCAACTTCTTTAGCTGACATTCCAAGCATTGCTGCACCCGCCTTTGAACGTCCGATTTTAAATCTTCCCAGATATAGTCGCGTTTGATTCTATTGTAAGTCTTGGAAACCCCTTTGTGACCCCCGATTGGAGAGTTATGCATTTCGTAGAAAATGGAATCACGTTTTTCGATTGGTACGTAGCGCAAAGTTCCGAGGCAGATCAGTATCTTAACCGGACTGTCTTTAAATACATCTTTTACGATATTCAGCGCATCTGCCCATATTAAGTGTTCGACGTGTTGGCAATGACAAAAGCTGATCGACTGGAGATCGAGTGTTTCGCAAATCGACTTTAATTCTCCCATGCTCTGATTAATTCTTTCGGTTATTAAAGCGAGCGATGCAGACTGCTCTCCCTTAATGACCAAAGCGATGTGATATTTTTTCCCAACCCTTTTGCTGTAGGCTCGGCCTAACGACAGATCCTTCCAGATGGGGAACTTATTGGATTCTAATAGTTTTTGTCCCCCAGGGTCACAAGGTTTCCCTGTTGAGTCTATGAAATAGACTAAATTGTCGTTCCGAAATTGGAACTGTTCCTTTGTACTGACGCAATTAGCAATTTTTAATTCTGGCCTCTTAATTTCTTTGACTGGAGGATTTTCGTCAGAAAGTTTTGAGTCAATCGAACTGGAGTCTGAATCTGTTGGATCATCGGAGTTAGGAATGGAGGAGTTTCCGGAATAAATGGCAGGAGGTGCTTGGCGCCGGTCAGGGACCTCAGCTGTTTTGGGGTTGATGCCCTTAGTGGGTCGCCTAACACGTGCGGGACTTATTATTTCGGCCTCCGTTTCCTCGCTACTACTCTCCTCGTAGTTTATGGCTTTTCGAGCTCGGCGCGGAGGGTAGTGGGTCTTAGGGCGTGCATCTGTGGCTTCGGGCGCAGGCACGCTGACCCTTGTTGATGTTTCCTCGACAAGTGTGCCTTCCACTTGCCGATCGTCTCCACCTGGAACGGGGGGTTCGTCGTTCTTCGCTCGAGAGCGAGTGATGACGTTTATTTCATTTGACCGCGGCGGCGGGTGGATCTCTACCTGAGTGGTAAATCTTGTGGGATTTTCGTCGCTGTCGGAAATTTCGAGTATTTCGTGTACCGCCTTTCGCCATGCGTCTGCCGACATTTCGTTTTGTTTCCGATCGTAGTGGGGAATGGTTTTAACCTCTTCCGACTGCTCAACTGGGTTACGCGACAAAGCGTCGGCATTTGCGTTTAACGTTCCAGGTTTATAAACGACGTCGTAGTCGTACTCAGAGAGCTTGAGTCACCATTTTAGAACGCGTGTGTTTGCGTCTTTGGCGGTTTTAAACCAAACCAAGGGTTTGTGATCGGTGACGAGAGTAAACTTTCTACCATAAATGTAGGGACGGAAAGCTTTCACGCTGTGAATAATCGCCATTGCTTCTTTTTCATACGTGTCGTAACGAAGAGCTGCGCCACGTAGTACACAGGATGTCTAGGCAATGGGTTTATCCTTGCCTATTTCTCCCTGTGAGAGGACTCCGCCTAAGGCGTAGCCCGAAGCATCTGTCGTTATGATAAATGGTTTTTCAAAATCCGGGTATTGGAGGATTGGGGCTTCGCACAATTTGCCCTTGAGTATGTCGAAAGCTTTCTGGGTCTCGTCTTTCCATTCAAAATCGACTTTATCTTCTAGAAGATGAGTTAAGGGTTTTGCAATTTTTGAGAAGTCTTTGATAAATCGACGGTAATAACCGGTTAGGCCTAGGAATTGGCGTATGTTTTTGACGTTTTTGGGGACTGGAAAATCTTTTACGGCCAATAGCTTGTTAGGATCTGGTCTCAGGCCGTCTTTTCCGATTATGTGGCCGAGGTAGTTGACCTCTGGCCTGAGGAATTCGCATTTGTCTGGTTGTAATTTGAGATTTGCTTTACGCAGACGTTCCATTAATTCGCGAATTTTCCTCTCGTGTTCGTCCAAATCTTTGGCGTAAATCACGATATCATCCAAATACACGAAAAGCGATACCCCTTGGAGTCCGCTGAGTACAATGTCCATTAAGCGCTGGAATGTTGCCGGGGCATTTTTAAGCCCAAAAGGCATTCTCGCGAATTCGTAATGACCGTGTGGGGTCGAAAACGCGGTTTTTGGTTTGTCTTCGGGGTTCATTTCGATTTGATGGAACCCGGAAGCGAGATCGAATACTGAGAAATAATTTGCGTTCCCTAGTTGATCGAGGATGTCTGTGATATTTGGCAATGGGTAGGAATCGCCAATAGTTTTTTCATTCAATGCGCGGAAATCGATTACCATTCGCCAGCGTTTGTTTCCGCTGGAGTCCGGTTTTTTCGGTACTATCCAAACAGGGCTGTTGTTAGGAGACTCTGAATGGTCTATTACCCTCGTCCCTAATAGCTCGTCCACTTGTCGCTGGACTTCGCCTTTGAGCGCCTGGGGAAACCTATACTGTTTCGTGTTGATCGGTAGGTCGTCGACCGTGGGGATCTTGTGTCGGAGAACATGTGTTGCTTCGAGAGGCTCACCCTTTATGTGGAACCTATCTGAATATTTTTCAATGATTTTTTCGACATGTTCTAATCCGTCTTGCGCGAGGTGCTCTAAACGTAGGAGAGATTTTATTACTTGGGAACGCTCCGAGTTGTCTTTTATTTTATCCGATGTTGTCTGATAGGTGGAGATTGAATTTACATTTTTACCTTTGTTTGATTCGACAATTTCATCTTCCTTTCTAATTGAATTCTTGTTTCGTTTTTTATATGTTTTTGGTTTAGTTTTTTCCTCACTACTGGAGGTTTGTTTTGTTTTTCCTTGGTCATCGTTTTCGTTATAGCGATGGCAAGGTTTTATCTCGACTCGGCTGGTCGAGGTTTTTTTACGGGCCGCGGAAGGACCCTCGAACAACGTAGTCGTCATGCGATCTACGCTGGAAATAGAAGAATTGAAAGGATTTATCTAGACTCGGCTGGTCGAGCGTTTTTTACGGGCCGCGGAAGGACCCTGGAACAACGTAGTCGTCATGCAATCTACGCTGGGAATAGAAGAATTGAAAGGATTTATCTCGACTCGGCTGGTCGAGGGTTTTTTACGGGCCGCGGAAGGACCCTGGAACAACGTAGTCGTCATGCGATCTACGCTGGGAATAGAAAAATTGAAAGGATTGATCTCGACTCGGCTGGTCGAGCGTTTTTTTCGGGCCGCGGAAGGACCCTGGAACAACGTAGTCGTCATGCGATCTACGCTGGGAATAGAAGAATTGAAAGGATTTGAAATTTTCGAAGAATATGATTCAATCTCGTCTGCTGACAAGGTTTCGACCGTATCGAAAGCCTGCAGTCTTACGACCGGCACGATTAACCTTACGGCGTCACTAGTGGTATTATAAACCTTCAAATGAGCCTTCCCGTTGATGGTTGTCACCAGGCAGTCGCCGGCATAGACACCTTCAGGGGCTATGAAAGGGGCGATATATCCCTCTTTCATCGTGCTATCCACCACTTTCACATGGAAGGAGGTTTCCGAACGTGCGGGAATTTCGATTTCCTCAACGCGTTCGTTTGGTTTTTCAAAAGGCCATAGATTATTTCCACACTCGAAACATTCTATCTCGTAATTAATTTTGGATTTCGTTTCAAAGAAGTATCTGGATCCCAACAACCCTGGATAAGGAAGTGGCACATCGTCTGGTATGATGTGAAAGAGCGTTGCGAAACCTAATACGCGGAACCACACACTACCTAGCGCGAAGACTGGTAGTGCAGATATTCCGTTTAATCTTATGATATCATTTTCATCAATTCCGGTGAAACCTTTTGTACATTTCTTTTTGATCAAATTTGGAACGGCACCACTATCTAATAGCATTGAAATTTTCCCTGTTTCTGGTAGTGCTCCGATACACACCGAGGGTAGCGTGACCAATTTTTCTGCTTCTATTGTATAAGTTGGGTACCGCCGTTCGGCTGGCCTAAAGCTATCGCGTGAACCGGACGCTCTGTCGGGGACGGGCCACTCGGTGCGTCCGTCCGAGTGGTGTTCAACCCGTTTTCCGGCTGGCTTCGCAATTTATTGTTATATTCGAGAGTCCGACAGTTTGCTAAGGAGTGTCCTTCTCGTTTGCAATAACGGCATGTAAGTTGATCGGGACTCGGAGCTGCGCTGTTCCTTAGTTTGAAACAGTTGTCAGCGGTATGTCCGCGGTTATGACAAAACTGGCACTCAATGCTTGGAGCGCTGTTTATTTTTAACTTGGGGCAATTATCTGCCGTGTGGCCACGATTGCGGCAGAACTGGCACTCGACGCTACTGTTTTTTAACTTGAAACAATTGTCCGCGGTATGTCCGCGGTTGTGACAAAATTGACATTCGAGACTCGAAGTGTTATTTTTTAATTTGGGGCAATTATCTGCCGTGTGGCCGCGATTGCGGCAGAACTGGCACTCGACGCTGGGGGAGCTACTGTTTTTTAACTTGAAACAATTGTCCGCGGTATGTCCGCGGTTGTGACAAAATTGACATTCGAGACTCGAAGGGTTATTTTTTAATTTGAAGCAATTGTCTGCGGTATGCCCACGATTGTGGCAATACTGGCACTCGGGAACGCTTTCAAAACGCGGACGGTCCTCTGAAGGGTTAAGAGATTTATTACGAGTAGGGCAATCAGGGGCCATGTGGCCCGAGGTCTTGCACAGTTGACAGGATGCTATAGGGGACCGTTGTCCTAAATGGCATTTATCCGCGCTGTGCCCGGCACCTTTGCACACCTGGCAGGTCAATACCTCCCATTCGTCCTGTTTCTTTTTGCATTGGTCGGCGCTATGGCCCTGGTTTTTGCATAATTGGCAAGTGAGCAACGAGAAACGACAATTTTCCGACGTGTGGTTATCCTTTTTACAGATATTACAGATTTTAACTGATTTGAGGGGAGGGAAGTTTTCTAATTTGTTCGAGGCCGACTGTAGCTCCCGTCGTGCTTCAAGATCGCGTTCAATTTCAACTGCATGATCGATAGCAATGGAAATGTTATCGCAATGGGGGAGTCGCTGTTCGATCTCCTCCCTTAATCCACGCTTGAAACACGAGAGGAAATAATCGTCCATTCTTTTCTTGAAATACTCGTTTTCTAGCCTGTTATCTGATGGTCTTTCTGTATCAAGTATCTCTTTTCCTTTCCTTTTAATTCGCATAGAAAATTCAGCTACAGTTTCGTTCTTCTTTTGGCAAATAGTACTGAGTTCTCCGACTAGTTGCATTTCAGTTTTGTTGGGTGCATAAAGCTTCTTAAGATATCCTAATAGGTCCTGTACTTTCTCGAATTTTGACGCGTGGATCATGTCTCTAGCGGGGTTTAACAATCTATTCCGGATCATCTTCACCAGGTACTTTTCGGCCGCAGGGGAAACCACTTCCCTTGCGTCCTCACACCCGGCGACGAAATCCGAAAACGGAACATTTTTCCCATCGAACTCTGGGATTATCTTAACAACGTCTTTTATCAACATCAAGTCGTTTATACTCAAAGTTGGGGTTTCTGGATTCATGGCTCCGCCTTTTGGGGGTAAATCTGGTTGTTTTGAAGATCTACTGGGAGGTCCTAGACCAGGAAGTAGTGGAACGTTTGATCCCCTCAGAGCATAACCTGAACTACCGGGGTGAATTGATTCGTTTGGTTCT
>CATODD010000086.1:0-2500 GCA_951751655.1 Ophion costatus | reverse complement strand
CCCAGCGTTCCTGCCAACGCCTGAGCAACCTTTGGCGGGCCGTATCTTTTGCCGCTGCCCTTACCCTATCGGTAATCGGGTTTGATTCGTTTTGGTGGATATCCTGGAAGATCTCGCTTTTTTCTCTTGCCAGTAAGTCAATCGGTGGTGTGCTAGCAAGGACCAGTGCCGCGTTTTCAGAAACTGTCCTATACGCAGATATTGTTCGTATGGAACTGCGTCTCTGTACTGCTGCCAGTTTTCGTCGTGTTCCGGCTTTCTCCATAGCGTCTACCCATATTTCCGCTCCATACAGGATTTTCGAATGAATAACGCTATTTAGGAGTCTTCTTTTAAGCTCACTGGGCCCATCGACATTCGGCATAAGCCTGGCTAGCGCCGCTGCAGTCGAAGCTGCCTTCTCGCCTACGATATTCACGTGCTCCGTAAAACTCAGTCCAGTATCTATCTGTGCTCCTAAGTACTTCAGAGATTTACTCCAGCTTAAAGTTTGGCCGTCCAGTTGCAGCGTTGGCGTTGTGAAGACCCTCCTATCCGTGATGAGAACTGCTTCCGTTTTATGAACTGCCAGTTCCAGCCCACTCTCTCTCAGTCACTTGCTAGCTCGGCGAAGGCTCTCATTCGCTGTTACCTCCAGCATTTTCGTCGACTTCGCCGTCACCACCAAGCCTACGTCGTCCGCAAAGCCAACCATTTCTGCTTCGCCCGGGAGCTTCAGCTTAAGAAGGTCATCGTACATAATGTTCCACAGGAACGGTCCTAGTACCGATCCCTGCGGTACCCCTGCCGTCACTTCATAGTCCACCGGCCCTTGCTCCGTGTCGTAGATCAGTATCCTATCGCTGAGGTAGCTTTCTATCATGTGCAGTAGGTATGCCGGCGTTTTCCTGTTTACGAGCGCCTCCATGATGTTTCCCCACCTGGCTGTGTTGAAGGCGTTTTGGATGTGTAAGGTTATCACCGCGCAGAAGCCCTTGCTCTGCCGCGGACCCTGTTTCACCTTAGCTGCCATTTCGGTCACCCGCGCTATGGCGTCTACCGTCGATCGCCCTTTCCGGAAGCCATACTGCCTCGGTGACAGCCCTCCGTTTCCTTCTATGTGCTCGACCAGTCGCCGAAGCAGAAGTCTCTCGAACATCTTTCCAGTTGTGTCGATAAGACTAATGGGCCGGTACGATGACGGATGTTCCAGTGGCTTCTTTCCTTTCCGCAGCAGGACTAGGGTCTGTCTTTTCCACCTTGTATGGAAAACTCCTTTCTGTAGGCATTTGTTGAAGGCCTCTAGCAGCACTTCTGGCCATGTTTCCACTACTACTTTGAGTACCTCGTTGGGGATACAGTCTGGCCCAGGAGCCTTGCCCTGCTGTAAACGCTTTCCCGCTGTCTGCAGTTCTTCAATGCAGAAGGGGGTAGAGGCCACTTCCTGAAAAGGTCTTGAAACTCTTTTCTCATGCATGGGAAAAAGTGCCCCGACTATTAGGCTCATGCGTGCTGGGCAGGCCAGTCCGGGAATCGGTTTTCTGCCTATTAGCTGTTTTGTGACGAGCCTGTACGGCAGTCCCCAGGGATCCTCGTCCACCGATCGACACAGCTCTTTCCAGCATCTTCGCTTGCTGATTTTTATTGCGTTCCGCAGTTCCTTCTTTGCCTGTTTGTATGCTGCGATCAGATGCGCCTGCATGTTTTTCGCACGTTGCATTCGCCTCCTCGCGGCTAGGCACCGCGTCCTGAGCTCGGCGATGTCTGCTGTCCACCAGTGAAGCGATTTCCGTCCCGGTGGGGCCTTCTTGCGTTTCGGCATCGCTGCGTTGCACGCCATTTTTAGAGTCTCCATGGCGAAGCTCACTGTTACATCTGGGTCCTCTGTCTCGGCGATTCAGTGAAGGTCCCCTCTTTGCTTCGCACCTTCAAGGGAAGCTACGAGTTTCCTCGCGTCGAGCTTCGCCAGCACCCATCCGCTGGCCTTCGCAGTAGGTGTTTGCTCTGATGCTTCGCGGCTTCGGGCTTGCTCCCCCGTTTCGATGGCAAACTCTATGTATTGATGGTCACTGAGGGTGAGGTCTTCTAGTAGCTTCCATTCCGTTGTTCTGCCTGCGATTCCTGATGAAGCTAACGTGACGTCGATAACCGATCCGGTGTTCCCACGACGGAACGTGCACTCGTTCCCTTCGTTGAGTACCACCAGATCGATTCTCGCTATCAGCTCTGACAGTGCCTCTCCTCTTCTGTCCAGCCGTCTGGAACCCCATTCTGGCGACTTGCTGTTGAAGTCCCCGGTTACGAGAACTTCACCACTTGCCGTTCTTATGCTGCCCTCCAGGTCATCCAGGTGGGCGACGAAGTCGTCGTACTGCGAATTTGGTGAGAAGTAGCAGCTGTACACTCTCACTCCATCGAGTTCCATCCATACATAGTTCTCTGCCGTTTCGCAGACTGCTCTGATTTCCATGCTGCGGTTCAGGATTACTATAGCCGCTCTGGCTGTTTTGTCCTGGTACCA
>CATODD010000085.1:0-27246 GCA_951751655.1 Ophion costatus | reverse complement strand
TTTTCTGCTTCAACATAAAAAAAAACCAGCAGCTGAAGCACGTCGGTTACTTTAGGGGGCCTACGGCGAACATATACGATCAAAAACAACGTGTGAAGATTGGTTCAAGCGGTTCAGAAGTGGCGGTTTTGAGACTGGGACAAGGAGCGCTCGGGAAGATCGCAAACATTTGCGGACGCCGATCTGCAAGCGTTATTGGATGAAGATGACACTCAAACAGAATATCAACTTGCCGAGGCATTAAATGTGATTCGGCAATGTATTTCGAAACGTTTGCACGCCATGGGAAAAATTCATAAGGAAGGAAAGTGGATGGCGCATGAGTTGACTGAGATACAAATAGAAAATCGAAGAGCCACCTCCGAAATTTTGCTTTTGCGGCAGAACAGAAAGAGTTTCGTGTATCGAATTATTACTGGCGATGAAAAATGGATATATTTCGAGAATCCCAAACGCAGAAAATCGTGGCTTTCACTTGGCGAAGCGTCAACATCGACGGCACGGCCAAATCGCTTCGGAAAAAAGACAATGCTCTGCGTTTGGTGGAGCCAGAAAGGAATCGTGTACTATGAGCTGCTGAAACCGAGCGAAACTGTCAATGGGCATCGCTACCGACAACGACTAAGCAATTTGAACCACGCATTGCTCGAAAAACGGCCAGAATGGGACACGATACACGAACGTGTGATATTGCAGTACGACAACGCTCCATGCCATCGTAGTCACATCGTTCAGGACACCATAAAAACACAGAAATGGGATCTGCTACCGCACCCGCCGTATTCGCCAGACCTGGCCCCTTCAGACTATCACTTGTTCCGGTCGATGGCGCATGGCTTGGGTGGGCTACACTTGGCCAATTACGATGCAGTACAAAATTGGTTGGACGAATGGTTTCAGTCCAAAGATGCGTTTTTTTTATCGTCGCGGTATTTATGTATTGCCAGAGAGATGGCAAAAATGTGTAAATAGCGAGGGACAATACATCGAATGAACCATTTTTTGTATTTGGCTTGGAATATTCGATTTCTTATTGGTCAAAAAAATCCGGAAACTTACAGTTCGTTGCGAACCCAAGATATATATATATATATATACGTGAATGTATGAATGTAGCAACGTCGATATACTTGGTGTTGTGAAATTCCTGTATCCCCGAGACTGGTAAAGGAGTTTGAAAGAAAGAAAGAAAGAGAGAGAGAGAGAGAGAGAGAGAGAGAGAGAGAGAGAGAGATTTGGTGGATGTTGCACACGCGACAGCCTATATATTTCGCGCAAACTCTTTTCCCTCTTTTTCCGACGAGACCCGAGACTGCCCGTTATATAGGAGCAATTCCCTCGCGGTAGCGAAAAGATGTTCCGGAAGGATATAGCAGTTCCAGAACGAAAAAGCAGTTTCTCCTTCGCGAGGTTGAGGAAAGCAAAAGAAATAAACGTGCTCATACACACATACAGAAATACATTATAAATATGTATAGCCATACACACATATAAATATGTTAGTTGAATCGCGAAGATAGAGTCGGAGGTCGAATCTGACAGCCCTTTCTCACGCGATGACCAACATACACGCGTACACAGACGCACGCATACAGAGAGAACGTCCCCTATATTCTCGCGATCAAACCAGAATTGAACGGCGTCAGACCCCTTCCCATCTCGAAAGATTCAACCCCTACGACTCTTCTCTACGTGATCGTCTCGCGGGACCAGATCATAGGCATGTAGCTTGACCGTTGTCCAGTTTTCAGAGCGACAGCATCCCGTCCCCCTGCACTCACCCCGCAGCTTTCTCGTTTGATTGCGACCTGAGCGTCCCGATCACTCTTCCTATTTCCTCCCTTCATCTCTCTTTATTTCTCCACGTCGCACGGCACATCCCGTGAGAATGAGCCGAGGAATCGTAAACTGGTCCAGCGCGCGAATAATGCGAGATTGGAGGGGATGTATTATTTCATCTCTCGGTTGCTCTGATCGAATCTAAAAGGAATGTGAAATGCGCTGCGTAGCCCGTGAATGTTTTTCAGTTTCGGATGAGATTTCCTCTGGACCAGTACTCAACGAGAAGAGGATGTGCCTCTTTTTTCGCGAGAGATATTCGAGAGATACTCGACTGATATTCGCTAATTAAATATCAAATTTCGAAACGGGATTAATTTGGGGTTTTGTGCGTGACGCGTGCGAGAGTGCCAATTGTGAGACGAAATAGTTTTTCACTTTTTCGGCGTGGTGACGAGGCTTCGGGTTTCAACGAAAGTGCCGTTTCAACGAGATCATCATTCGGAACCCCGCACTCGCACCGATTTCAGTGCTGTGCCTTTGCAGGGATACCGGGGTGTTTTCTACCTTTTTACTCTTCATTTATATTTAGCGCCATTTCGAATAGCTCCGTAGTCGGGAAGCGAAGATGAACGTTTATCCGGGCAATAATTGACAATTCTTCGCGCCTCTTCCGATTTTGGGTTATATTTTAAAAAACGTCGATTTCTCGTTTCGGTAGATTTTTCACGCGGCATGAAAAGTTATATTCCAAACCGATCTAGGAAAGACGAAAAAATCTACCGGAAAAAAGTACAGCGAAACGTAAATATACGTTATCCCTTCAATTTTTCTATGCACAATTTTTCTTGTTACTATGGTAACACCTGCTGAGTAATATTTTTCATCGATCAGACTGTTATAAGAATAACCGGATTACACAGAAGAATAATGCAGCAATACATTTTTTAAATTACTTTGCTACGAACAATTTCGTTTTGTTCTCTTCACTGATCCGAAGAATTTCCATTCGATTTACGTAACGATTTTTGCAGGGCCCAAGAAAATCTTGCAGAAACGGCTTTTAACATTTGCTAGAGAGAACTTTGACTCGTTTAGCATTTTTTTCTCGTGCCACTAATTCTGAAGAAAATGCAGAAAAAAATTGGCGTAATTTAGTAGATTCAGACATTTTTTACAATTAATTGTTAAATTATCGGGTTCGCGATAGGAATACCTTAAGCAACCTTGGTTTTTTCTTGCAGAAATCGAAACGTCAAGAAAAATGCACAATTACGTGAAATAATTATTCGTCAATCTATTATTTATATTGCTTCGTTACTAACAGTTCATAGTGATTTCTCTCACCAATCTCGAAAAGTTCGCAAGTCGTCGGATTTCTGTAACGATTTTTTCCGAATTAAACCATTACAGAATAAGTTTCAAAGATTTCGTAGGGAAAACCTTGACCATTGCTATATCTCTTTATCCTCGATTCTTTTAGTGGCCGATAGGTCTTCGGAAAGATCGGTTCGAACGTTCTTACGTGACGTTAGTACATTTTTAAAATCAAGCATACAGACGCAATCCCGGTTGAAAAATATTACCGCTCTTGGTTCTCGAACAATTTACTACGCGAGGAGAATTTTTGCCAAACGCGGAACAGAGGCGGCGAGAATCGTCGTTTGCCCGGTGATAGGAAACGAAGCGAGAGGGAACGAACAAAAACGATCTCACGTGCTATTCCACCTCCGCAATTTTCGATCGACTCCCGATATTTTTCGATCCTCGAATAACGTTTTTACCTGACCAATCAAAAACCTCCTCTTCTCGGGCTGTAACCCCGAGCGCATTATTTCATTCTTGCCACCCTTCGAGGTCTCCCCTCTCGGCTCTTTCTCACTCCACCACTGTCCATCTATCTATTCCGTTTTGCCATATTCTCCGCCTGGCGTGGTGAGTCCACCTCTTTTTTGTCCCTTCTGTTCTCGCTGTTTTCCCCATCGGTGGTGAATCCCGGAAGCCCAGTTACTCCCCGACAATTTCCTGGGGGTCGTTCGCTTCGCTTCTCTCGTTGGAACAGTCTATGTGAGTGTGAGTGTGTGTGTGTGTGTGTGTGTGCGTGTGTGTGTGTGCGCGTGTGTGTGCGTGCGTGGGTGTGCGCGTGCGTGGGTGTGTGTACGTGGGTGTGGGTGTGTGTGTGTGTGCGTACGTGTGCGCGCGTGTGTGTGTGTGTGTGTGTTCAAAGAGTCCTCCAGGCGGTGGGTGAGCCAGTGACGGTCTCCGGTACGTGACAACGACGCCGAGCAGTTCACCTATATTATGTAGGTAACGTGTGCGGTGGCCTCTCAGCCATAAAGTGTTCGGGAGCGTTCCAGTGTTTCAGGTTTTAGGGAAGAGTCGAACGAGGCGGAAAAAGCGAGGGTTAGAGACAGAGGCAAAAAGAGAGGCAGTGGCGAGCGAGACAGAGCGAGAGAGGGGAAAGCAGAGGGTTCGAGAACGTGGCGGAGAGGAGAAGAGAAAGTGGAATAGGAGACCGAGTAGGTGGAGGAGAGGGAAAATCCAGTGGGGTCTTCGTGTATCCGTGTACGAGGTCACTTGTCGGTGAGAGTAATTCGAGCGACTTTTCTCCTTCAACCTCCAACCTCGGCTCTCACCCCAGCGACACACATACCCACCCGTAGACGGGACACGACGCGGAAGCTCTCGGTGCTCGTTGTCGGAGAACGAAAAGTTGTGCGCGCGGGAGAGAGCGAGAGAGAGAGAGAGAGAGAGAGAGAGAGAGAGAGAGAGAGAGAGAGAGAGAGAGAGTGAGAGGGGGAAGTCCTAGAAGCGGGCCATCCAAAAGACGGAGACCGAGGCACCGGAAGGAAAGAGGATCGAGTATCTTCAACGACGACATTCCACGGCGACCCGTTGCATGCCCGCGATTGTCTCTCACAGCCTCGAAGAGAAGGAGTTAAAGAAACGGAAGACGATTCACCTCGGCGACTTAGGGAGCTCGCGGGGAGGAGGTTTCGACAAAAAGGCAAGAAGCTTTTAATCTGCCGAGTGTTGGACGCCAGCCAGGATAGAAAGGTAAAACACGATTTTTCCTCATACTTAAGACGATACACCAGTCTACACCTCTTATCCTGATCGTGGCCCGGATTTTCCCGTACTCGTTTTTTTTTCCGAATTACTCTTCTGAGTTTCCCACTTCTCACGAATTCATTCTTGTTAAACATAACGGAGTTTTGATTTTTTGGAAGCGTGAACTTGGGAAATTGGGTTACTTTTGATCTGTGTCTGTGTTTCATTTTCACGGCAGGGAGTATCGTGTTAATTTGGATTCACAAAAAACACGTTTGCATCACTTTCAATGGTACAGTAGGTCCTTGTGACGCGTCTTTGTCGAAATGCGTGGGGCTCCGCGTGTCGTTTACTTTGAGGATTGGTAGTTTCGCCAGAATAGTATACTAAATATATACCAATCATAATCGATTCTTCTGGGGTTCCAGGTGTAGAGTAAAACTACAATAATGATTCCAGGAGCTTTAAAGATATTTGAATCATTCAACGAAAGAGATTCCGTCAAATGGCACAGTGTACCCGACCAGAGGGGTACTTTCGGTTTGGTATATCATCCGATTGATTCTTGGCATATATAAAGGAAAGTGAGCAAATGTGGAATACCATTTCGTTTTTTTGACATAAAAAAACATCTCACGAATTAAAGACGTATAATAGAAATCGTCTAATGGAACAGTCAGTCATACATTTTCGATTGACTTGGTAACAGTCTTGTGTTTTTAATATTCATTAACAGTACCAAAATTGTTCAAAAAAATCGAAATATCAAATAGGTAGCTATTTATGGAACAGATATACAAATATGGAACATTAGAATAAGGCATGACGTTTCTTTTAAGAAAATAACCAATACAGTCTTTATCTTCTAAGAGATCAGGGAACTTTGGCAAAAAATAAGAAGGAACTTAATCTACTTGAGAAAATCACTTCCGTTTCACCCTCAAAATGTATTTTACTAAAAGACTTCCAGGCTGTGTGCCTGACACCGTTTTTCTTCCTAATGTGTCGGCTGCTGTTTTATCTGGAGATATAGTTCATTTTTCTGGTATTTCATCAAAAAAACCCATTCATTTTTTGAACTATTTTCATAGCTACAGTTCTTTTGTTTTGAGACCATCTCTTCGTTTTCCCTATGAGCATCAAGACGAACGCCATACTAAAAAATAAATTTAACACATTATGGGAAGATGTATCCAACAACCTAAGACTTAGAACCCAATTATGGAATATTCCATTATTGGAATTCCAGTGACTATCCATATTTGGAATTTGAGGCCAGTTCAAACTTGTTTTCGTAATTTACAGGTAACAAACATACATAATAAATAGTCACCGTATTATTTCCAACCAATTAACGAAAACACATTATCTTTTTCGTACCTTGAGAAGTTTTCTAGCACCGACAAAGTAAAACACTCCTGCCACAGTCATAGCGTTTGTTCGACTGACGAAATGTAATGAGTGCAATACTAAAGTGAGCGAATGAGATAGAAAACGACCTTGTATTGCGTCTTAAAGTGTTCGTTATAGACAAATGGTGGTATTCCATATTAAGGATACTATTCCATATTTGGTTAGTATCCTATACGGATAATATCACATGTTATATATTAGGTGTAGTAAAAATAAATCCATTATTGTTGCCTTCCATTTCATGTAAAAGTAATGGATTTCTTATATTAAGGATACTATTCCATATTTGGTTAGTTTCCTATACGGATAATATCGCATGTTATATATTAGGTGTAGTAAAAATAAATCCATTATTTTTGCCTTCCATTTCATGTAAAAATAATGGATTTCTTTTTACTACGCCTAATATTTTGAGATAGCAAATAAATTCAGAGGTATAACCTTGATAAGATATCGTTGATCTTTTGCTACACGATATCTTTTATTTCGGAGGCTTTCGTTCCTTTCGTTCCTCCCTCTCTTTAGCAACGAGTTAGCTGCATCGCATCGCTCGTATTAATTTTTTGGAGTATTTTTTGCTCCTTTTCTTTATCGCCATTTCTTTTCATCTCATATCCTGCATGCCTTAACGTAAAAATAACAATTACACACAAGGCTCGAAGCTCAAAGTCTCGATAAGGTTATACGTCTAGAAACAGCACGCGTCGCTCAATAGCTCTCTCGCGTATCCCACTAGCAGCAATAACATTTATAGAAATAATGAACTACTATTCGAACTAATCAATTGTCCCACATCGTTATGTTAAAAATAACCTACAATATTAGAAAAGGTTTGTGGCCTTTCGAAGGGTTCTGCGCGATGTTGTATATCTAAAAAACGGATAGGCCACGCGAACTGAACTGCCTTTGGCCAGATCTGCGCAGGAACACTCCAAAGTTTCCATATCGTTGCAAGAATCGTATTTATTTTCAACAATGCCCGATGGGAGGTTTCCCGTGTCATTTTCACAAAGAAAGCGGGCTGCCTCGATTCCGGTGGATAAACTCACAAGTCAATATTGTTGGATGCCAGAAAGGCAAAACATATGCTTACTGCGTACGTTGGTATGGCGAATGTTAAACATTGTAACATTAAAGAGAAATATGGAAACATAGAGGGGGAGAGAGAAAAAGAGGCTTGGCAAGAGAAAAAGTAAAGAGCATATGATGCTTTTGGGGACGCGGTTTCACAGAGCTCGTTTTCCCATTGCGGGATCGTATCCCTTTGTGCCTACGCGACCTCGTAACTTGACTTTTTCGAGGTCCCTCTCTCTCTGTGTATCGTAAGAGGGCTCTCGCCAAGTCACTATCAAAGAGCGAGTGGGCGACAGCATGAGAGGGAACTTATCTTTCTCTCTTCGCTCTTCCTCCCTCTTTTGCCTACTTACTTGTTCTCCCTTTTTGCCTACTTCGCTTCGTCGCAATGTTACGTGGTATATACCCGCGAACCTTCCCCAACGAACGTGCCGGTGTCCATCTCTTTTTCCCTGCCTCTTCTCACCGATGTTCTTTCCTCTCCTCTTCGGAGGAACTTTGTGCTTTCCCCATTTTCTTTCTTACCGTTCTCTTCGCGCCTCGTCGCTGCACTTGTCGTTTTCACGAGAATTTCCACATACAGTCACGTGCATACTAAAGTGGACGATCGTAGAGAGGCGGTGAAAGGGGCTAGGGGAGGAAATAATGCCAAGCCAGTTTCTCTTGCTTTGCCAGGCGTGCACTGCTTCATTCAAATCATATAGCAAAATGATGGTGTGAGGAATAAAGCAATCGGCCAACTCCACGCACCACCTGTTCATAAGTCTCCGAATTCTGATTCGGTAAACGCGACGCGGTAACGGATAACGCCAGTCAGCAGGATGCATTCAACTGATATAGTCGAAACTAGCCTTTTTGTTACTAATTACAACCTGTCATATGGATCATCTTGTAACCGGATATTTTTCCAATAAAAATATCTTCACCTTCCGATTCTTTCTGCGAGTACGCCGAATGCGATTTTGATGTCGTCGCAGAAAGCTTCTAACGGAACGAACGTCGGCGATGGCTTCGGCGTTCGTCAAATTTTCTCGATTTGCGAAACCATGGGCTTTGCGTATACAATTTTTGTCTTTTTCGTGTAGATCCGCGAGTCCTGCGAAACTTAAGGATGTTGAGTCCCAAATCGCAAATGATGATAAAATTCTGAAAATTTGGTATGTTTTTGTATGAAGTATTTCAGAGGTCGTGTAAAAATTTCATGACAATTAGGAAGCTCGTTATTGAACAATTAACATTCACAAATTAAATGTTGTTTTATGGAAACTGATGTAACTTTGCAAGAAGTTTTTTTTTTTGGCCTCTCAATTTTATAATATCTACAATATACTGAAAGCAACGGAAACAAAACGAAGTTTATTGATACATTTTTTTTTATTTCTTTTAAAAATTGTTCTTAACAAAATGTTTATTTTTTAATAACGAGCTTCCTAATCGTCGTGAAATTTTAACACGACCTCTTAAATACTTCATACAAAAACATACCAAATTTTCAGAATTTTCTTATCATTTTTTATTTCAACCCTTAAGGAGGTTGAAGTAATGATGATAGAATTCCGAAAATTTGGTATGTTTTTACATGAAGTATTCAGGAGGTCGTGTAAAAATTTCATGACCATTAAAAAGCTATTTATTGAACAATTAACATTAACGTGTTTCATAGGGACTCAACATCCTTAAAAAGGTTTGTCCTGGTCATTCGAGAAACTTGGGTGAAGTAACGTGAGTAACTTTGCGCAGAAAACTGACTTGTGGGTGTGTGTGTTGTACGTATACATACATGCACACATACATTCATACATACATACATACATACATACATACATACATACATACATACATACATACATACATTCATACATACGTACGTACGTGTGTGTGTGTGTGTGTGTGTGTGTGTGTGTGTGTGTGTGTGTGTGTGTGTGTGTGTGTGTGTGTGTGTGTGTGTGTGTGTGTGTGTGTGTGTGTGTGTGTGTGTGTGTGTGTGTGTGTGTGTGTGTGTGTGTGTGTGTGTGTGTGTGTGTGTGTGTGTGTGTGTGTGTGTGTGTGTGTGTGTGTGTGTGTGTGTGTGTGTGTGTGTGTGTGTGTGTGTGTGTGTGTGCGCTAACTGGCGTACTCTTGCGAGAAGTTGGCGGAGCTCGCGAGCGAATGCTAACGAGAAACTTTGGCAACTCAGAAATATAGCTCATGGTACTATATATATACAGTGTATACATGGGTATGCATATATATACACACACGTACACACATACACATATATGTATATATATGTATACAAGACGGCGCTATGGAATCTTGGATTCAAGCTCGGCTCGTTTAACAGTGAGTGGATATACAAGTGCTTATAGCGGCTTGGTAAAAGAGCTTGCGCGCGCAAAAAGAGCAACGATGCTAAAGCCACTGAGAAGTAGCCAAAGGTGCAGAAGCGAAGTAACGGATTAACGCCCGCTGACGTCGTAAAAGGTGTCTTACTCCCATAGCCACGTAGTCGCGCATACGAGCTAGCGAGTCAGCGGGAGGGAGTGAGGAAGAGAGAGAGAGGGGGCTTTTAACCGGCGGGTTATAGTCGAGTAGAAGAGACGAAAACCCAACACTTTTTAGCGTACAATATGAACTTCTGACTGAAGGTAGATTGTTGCATACTGAAAGTATCCCCAATAAAATGTTGTCCCTCAACTCGCCCCAACCCTAAGAAATAGGGGTTGAAAACTTAAGAATCGCCGAATAATAAAATTCATATAAAGTTATCTGACGTCCAACCGCCTATCTTTGAAAATAGCGGCACAAAAACGATTCGAAAATTCGGGATTGATGCGTATGCGAGCAGAGTAGACATATCACACTGCGTCCTTGTTTGGGGCAGTGGTGCTCTTGTGGTTTTTGCCGCTATTTTCGTAGGGGATTGGACGTCAGACAACTTCATACGTATTTTAATGATTGTAAATAACTTTTGTTTGGAATATTTTTTGATCGAGCTATTAATTATCGTGATACGGCGATTTTTGAGTTTTCAGCCGCTATTACTTAGGGTTGGGACGAGTTGAGAAGCAACATTTTATTGGATTTACTTTCCTTGCATACTTTCCAGTTACTTTGAGTAAAAAGATCCAGTGTACGCTACAGAGGGCTGGGTTTTCGTCTTTTTTACTGGTATTCCGTCTTGTATCCGCTTCACATCCCATGGATTATATCTGAATGGGTGATGACGTTTTAAGCCCACAAATATTATATATACCAGCTTCACAGCGCTCGACAATTCACAACGATCGGAGATAGATTTAAATTGCTGGTAATCTAGAAACTATTTCTTTACATAATTAGCATTTTATGTACATATTATTTTTCCAATATTTAACAATAATGGCTGTACGGACACTCGTTTCAGAGACAGGTGCTGCCTGAGTTGTTCCACGGCGTACAACCTAGTCTGGTGCATTGATCTGAAACATCAGAGTCGAAAAGTATAAAATTTTTAAGACCCACACGCTCTATATGAACTTAAAAAATAAAAATAAAAACCGAAAATTCGAACAATGATACGTGTTTAAAAAATGTTTTTTTTTTTATGAAATTTTCACTATAGTATTTCTAATGAAAAAGTAGTTTTTGAAAATAATTTCCAAGAAACATTAAGTTCACATAGACGGTGATTATGTTATCTGAAATGCTGCGGAATTAAAAGTTTATGGATCAAATTGTTTTGGAGTTATCTTATATGAGGTACACGAAACAGTGGTTTTCAGGAAAACGAGTTTGAAGTTTCAGGTCTCAAAAATGTTGTGACCAAATGACCCACCGATCTATCTGCCATTCTGGGGCCATGTAGAAGCCCCTCAGCTCTCTCGTGGAGTTCATTTTCGGCCCTAAGCTCTTCTTTACGCTATAAAGGGATATCCCCCCCCCCCAAGCAATTATTTGCTCAATAAATATTCACAAGTTAAAGCAATCCATGGGTTTGTACTTTCATCAGCATACAAGCACTTGATTGGGGCTTTGCTCGCGTGTATGCTGC
This sequence comes from Ophion costatus, assembly GCA_951751655.1. Taxonomy (NCBI): domain Eukaryota; kingdom Metazoa; phylum Arthropoda; class Insecta; order Hymenoptera; family Ichneumonidae; genus Ophion; species Ophion costatus. The sequence goes on along the minus strand of CATODD010000085.1, from coordinate 15,917 downwards.
AAATTTGATTCGTGTCTATACCCGGACGGATTGCCGGGTCACATCGAATTGACGGTTTTACACCAAGAGGATAATGAAAAACACGTTTTTTATATAGTTCAAGAAAAAAACATTTCATCACATACCTCAATACATATTCATAATCGTGTCACCAGAAAACTCTCGTTCTCGTTTTGTATTCGTTATCTCGACAGTCGAGATCGATGTTTCACCCTGCGCAGATCACAGAAACACTACAATATTGGATTATTCCGAGTATTCTTTGTTTTTATGTAGTAACTATTCCTTAAAATGATGAAAAATTCGATTCTTTGGTAAATATTCGGACGTGGGTCTCCTGCCAGAATCAGGCTAATTTTTCTTTGGGTTTGTTTGGGGTTGTTTGAGGTTGCTTGGGGTTGTTCGGGGTTATTTGGGGTTGCTAGGTTTGTTTACAACTTCGAAGAAAATTAGTCTGATTCTAGCAGGAGCCCCACTTCCGAATATTTACCGATTGTTTAAATAAATAATACATGGGCATCCCGTAATTACGTGTTTAGTGGGTCCAAATAATCTTTGTTCTGTCGATTACTACCACAAGACTTCAGGGCCCTACTGGGAATACTTCTAGCTCAGTAATTCAAAAAGATATAACGCGAACAAGCAGACCCCGATAAACTCATTTTCATATATATGCAAAAAAGCTGAAGTCAGCGCGCGCGCGCGCGTGTGTGTGTGTATATAGAGATTCGCAAAGTCCGTATAGAACTGCATCGTGCTTGCGTAAAACGAGAAGCCCGTGACGAGTGAGAACGAGGCCCAGACATTTAGAAGAGTATGCAGCGTGAACGAGAAAGCCGTTGTCGCCGTCGTCGCGGTTCTGAACACGAAACCCGACGGAAGTTCGCGAGGCTCGCCGGCACACCGAGTAAGTTGGAAGTCGCTGCTGGATTCCAAACTCCGCCGTGTCTCTCGTTCCGTCTTCGCCCTCCCCCCCCCCCTTGCTCATGGGCTCCCACTCGGGTTCTTTCCGTTCCTCAACCCTTCGCGCTTCTCGGGTTCTCTCCGTTCCCCAACCCTTCGTGCTTCTCGGGTTCTCTCAGCGAGTCTTCCTACTATAAAGTTCCTTCGCGAAACCAGAGATATATACAGAGCGTGCGATGGAGAAAAGGAGAAAAGAGGAAGGACGGTTTGTCGGAGTTTTCTCATCCTCCTCGCATCTCCAGGGATCCATATCGATCGTTCTCTTTTGCTCGTGGCACAAATTCTCATGTCTTATACAGCACCGACTCTTCGCGTTCCGTCTTACATCGTGTGTCCTTTTCGCCGTCTTCTTCGCCGGATAGTTGCAATGTATTCCGCACACACATCCGTTCGTCCGTCTCCCGCGGAAGAATTTTCCTGTTTCGCACACAACGACGTGTGACTCGAGGTTTTACGTATAACGTGCAGCCATAACTCTATATATATGTACATGCCACGAGCAAACGACGTGTTGATTCTTCGCTTCGATGGCATTCGACTTACCGCCTATTTGTCGAACGGAGCCGGAAGTTCCGAGCCGGCTCGGAACTTTTCTCAATTCCAAGATCGAATAACCCGACAGTGCCTAGTTTCGGTCATCCTGTTCCGATGACTCGGACACGGGAGATAAACCTGAATATCTGAGTGTTGTAGCACTTCCTGCGTACGGAGATCTAGATAGCCGATGACGAGGTAACACGTTCCGTAGGGGCTCAAAACTCGCTGCAGAGATCAGCAAGTTCATCTGACTTTTCGGGATCCAACGGTTGATCTGCGTGTGTCAATGTTTAGCCCCCTGATCACGGCAGTACGTAGCCTTATCACGGGGAATTATTTTCCATGTTCGGTTTCGTATTCGCGCCCTTTGTGTGCGACAGTCGCGACCCAATTGGACCAACAGACTGACTATGTATGTAGTATGCATTTTCGGTCTTTGTCCGAGAAGGAGGTTATCGTAAGCGGGCTCACGCAGTATGGGCTTGTAAACACTCGAAAGGCGCGTCGCTACTGGACGAGGGCTTTTTTAAACAACAAAGAACAAGCTGAAGGCTCTGCAAGGCAATTCGGCATTTTTTAGAAGTCCATGCTAGACTGTTGACGAGAACTCATGATCGAACCCCATATCTTCTATCGACTATTCTTTGTTACGCGTTGCTGTCATTAAAAGACGATATAAATACTTTATTTTTTTGTACGAGTCCATTGGACATTCACGTTTATAAAATAGACGTCTAGGAAGGAATTCTCACTACACTTAACTCGCTGCTTATTAGCGTGGCGACCTATCGAAATACGGAAATTGACGGTGGCGTTGTATGCCGGGGGGGGGGGGGGGGTGCATATGTGATGTACTTAGCGAAACGAGTCCGACGATCAACGACGTTGAATCTGCCGGCGATATATATATATATATAGGTTGACTGGAGCCGGGGTGAGTGAAAAAGAAGATACCGCTATCGCATCGGGTCGAGGCTTGAGAGCGCAGGAGCTACGGAGGCCATGAGAGTGAACCGGAAACCAGCCGGGCCAGAGAGACAGAGAGCGAGCGCTGGAGAGACGGAAAGGGATGGAACCAAAGACGGAAAGAGAGCGAGCGAGGATAACGAAGAGATAAAGAAAAAAAAAACAGGAACGTGCAACTCCTGCGCGGCGGGTTTTGCGGAAGAGAGCATCGCCATGGGCGCGAGAAGAAGAATCTAGCCCGTGAGCGCGCTAACTTCGAGAGTGAACGCCAGGAGGCAGATATATATGCGAGACGAAACAAGAGCTACCGAGAAGGACGGCGAACACGCGGGAGTGCCCGATGGGGTGAATGAGGGTTGAAAAAGAAGAGGGGAAACGCTGTGTGTTGGAAAGCCCTGGCAGCCTGAGAGACAAAGAACGGTGTTTGAAGAAGCGTGTATAGGTGCGAGTGAGAACGCGGGCCCCGAATCGAGCCGAGAAACCGGCGGCTGGCGGAGAAGCGTACAATCACAAGCCTCTCTCGCTCTCTCACGTACACCCACACACGTTCCCTTGGCAATATAGAGAGCCCTGTTGGCGTAGTAACGTGCCTGTGGTGTTCTCCATTCCCGTGAAGCTTCGCCCAACGAGACCATTGCTTTTGGCCGCCCTCGTCGTTGCTTCCTCCTCGTGTCTCGTTCACGCATCCTATACTCACACGCAGCCACGAGAATATCAAACCGCGCGCATACACGGAGCCATAGGGCGGAAGAGCGAGATAATCAGAAATGGACTGGGAGGGAAAGAGAGGAGAAAACGCACACAGATGTGCAAGCACACACTCCTATTCCCTATCCAGCGCGCGAACAGCCGCTTCAACACACCGCACACGACCCCGATGCATATTACATACACACCATCTCTCTTTCTCGCCCAGCCGTTCCCGCCCTTTGTAGTTTATAGTGTGCGTGCGTGCTCGCTTGTCGCTCGCGACGGCAGCAGGCGGTACGCACATACACGCTTCTATATATTTATGTGTATGCACACACACACACACACACACACACACACACACACACACACACACACACACACACACACACACACACACACACGCACACACACACACACACACACACACACACACACACACACACACACACACACACATACACACACACACATATATACACATACATACATACATTCATACATACATATATACATATGCATATACATATACATACACACACACACACATATATATATATATATATATATATATATATATATATATATATATATATATATATATATATATATATATATAGAGGTACTATTATAATCTTTCGTCGTCGATGGGTCTGTGCGCGCGGCGGCGGCGTCAGCGGCTGCAAGTTATATAGACGTGGAAACCCCGGCGCCGCTTCGGGTTCCCCTGGCTCGACACTGGCCCGTCCCGCGTCGGTACGACGAAAGAGAATAGTATCGCACACCGCTCTCGCGCCACCCGCTATCCCACAGAGCAGTTTCAGCCAGTCAGCCAGCCCGTTTGCTTCTCGGCCTCTAGGCTGGTTCTCCGCTTTGCCTGCTAGTGTCCCACCGCACGCCGAGCCGTTTGCACACTCAGAGGCGATTATCGTTCGGCCCGAGAACTCGAAGCGGATAATAAAAGAAAAAAATAGGAGCCAGCGGTCGTGTATACGGGGCGAGCCGATGCGTCTCCGGACACGACGCGAATAGTGACCCACGCGGGAAACCGTTGTCTGTAACATATCCTCGGTATATAGGTGTATACGGAATGTAGCGGTACACGTATACGTTTAAGGGATAAATAGTGTGCGCCAACGATGCAGCTCTCCTTTCGGGTCGTCTGGGCCATTTAGCCGCGATATTTTCAACGGCAGTATCGCCACGTTCCTCGACATCGCTCGTCTTCGTCTGCGAGTATATACCACCTCCGACTCGCTCGTGCGACATGGGCGCAGGCATGCGTTTCGTTGTTGTACGGGGACTGTACTTTATCGTACTATTTTCGTGACGGAAACGCGACGGCCACCTACCAACATCCTCGTCTGCCTGCCGCTGTCATTCTCTGACGTTACTTCATCCCTTTCCTCTCGCCCGATCGCGAAGCGCCGAAGCCGTACACACGTATGCCCTTTCCTTTTTTGTTTCCCCTGGAGTTTCCGCAGTATCGCGTTCTTCGCTATCCTCTTCCTCGGCCAATCGCCTCTTTCTCACTTCCTCTCTTTCGAGCGCGCTTCTTTCGTCTGTCGCCTTCTCCGTCTCGCCTGCACTGCTAACGTAAAGTCTCACACTCTGCTCTCTGACTATCGCCGACTCGCGCGTCAGCGATCTCACTTACGCGCGGCTCCCTCTCTCTTCATCCAGCGCGTGCTCGCCTTCACCTCCCCCGCTCCTCCCGACCCCCTCCATCGTCGTCCCGTCGCGCTCGCTTCGTGCCTCCTTCTCCACCTTCGCTCCACACGGTCGCCACCTCTCCACCCTGACTGCTGCTGCTGCCACTGCTACTGCTGCTGCTGCCGCCACCGCCGCCGCCGCCGCCGCCGCTACCGCCGCCACCGCTGCCGCTGCTACCGCTGATGGTACACGGCTTCGGGATCTTCTCTCATACTATTTTGCAGCCGTGACTGCCGTCGCCGCCACTATACTGCGCTCCATCACCACCACCACCACCACCACGCCACAAGCCGCGCACTCCGTCACGATCCGTAAGTCTCCTCCTACTACCGTCACGAGTACACGAATGATGCTACTGCGACGCGCGCGCTCTTAACTTTCCGTGCCTCTCTGCGGTGTGATAGTGTGTACATGCGTGAACTGACGCCGATATATGTATGTTTCTATGTGTTATGTGTGTGTGTGTGTGTGTGTATATATATCCTGTCCGAGTGCGAGTGTGTCACCTGATCACGAGCCAGCGCGGGATGCTTTTCGCGGGTGAGATACCGCTCGACCATCACCGAGTTGCCCGCGCCGTGGATCGCTCTCCCGCCTATCCGCAATCTCTCTCATTGTCGTATCGTGATCGGCGTCGGACACCCAACGACCTTTATCATTCACAACTTTGCGCCTTCGTTCGTCGTACACTTAACCCGGCGTGTCATCCTGTCCGCTAATCGCGCTTGCAAACAAAAAGGAAAGTCGTTTCCCGCTCGCAAAGTGCTTCGCTATTCTCGGATTGCTTCTGTGTGCAAGAGGCAGAGCTTTCGAACGATAGCCTCCGATCGCTCGGTTGAGCCGACATGCGAACCTTCAGGAACCTTCAGTGATGCGCGAACTTCCGATCAGTGTCGTCCAGCCGGTTTTAGGCTTATCCGTGCGCGCTTCATGTGACCGAACGGGACACACACAAGCTACGGTGGCCTTTGCACACTTGGATTATCGCCTCGCGCGATCTTTACGACCGATACACGAAACGACACGGGGAAGCTTACACAAGTACTTGCTTCCTCATTGCGCTTTTTTACCATCGTCTTTTCACTTTGCACTTCGCCGTGAGGATACAACTGACACTTTGAACGACTGTACCGGGTGCCGAAAGAGAGCCAGGCGGAGAGAGGGAGAGAGAGAGAGAGAACCGACGACACGTTCGTGTGTACCGAAGCATTGCACTTGTCAGGTATCCCTCGCCCCTTCTATTCACACCTTGTTGGACCATCAGTGCCTCCACATCCACCAATGGCTGTTGCGCCTTTGTTCGCATTTAGTGAACATTTTTTGTGTGTAGCGGTTGAAAAGGAATATCGAAATTGAACCGGCAATTAAAGGGTTACTGGGCATCAGTCAGCTCGCCCGCCAATTTCGCACCAGCTTATCAAGCAGGTAACAGGAAGTTTCCGATCTTTCGCTACCCTCGCGGCCTTGTAGCTTTGTTTCGCAATGACGGATCTCCAGTATATCGCAAAAGTTTTGGCATTCTCTGACCATCTTTTCCTGGTTTTCTTTTAACTTGACACGGTGCGTAGATTCATAGCTTTAGCCCACGGTTATAGCTCGCATATATGGCGGAAAGGGACTTTAGGATTATGTGGTATTAACGATTATATGCAAAGGTTGTAATCTCGTAATCACATCGCCACAAAAACACCAATAATTGAGTCAGATAATGATTGAAGCTGATGGAACTGTTTTGCATTGAGTATTTACTCGAGGAGGTTGAAGTGTTTCTAAAAAGGTTTCTTGTCAATGCTGAAGGGTATCGAGCGCTAGTATTCGTTTAAAATAAAAATCGCAATTTCTCAGGTTTTCTCGACCGATCTGGATGTTACGTGGTGCTGGAAAACTCGATAAGCATTTATGTTCGCAAGGCAGAGATTTAGAAGAAAAAAAAATTATCCCCGTAATGCCAACTTCGGTCAAACAGAGAAACAGGCAGACATTCCAAAAGGGATAGATATCGTCGCCGCGTCATATTCCGACCCTGCCAGCTCTATTTCAGCCCGAAAAAAAAACAAATGTACAGACGGACACCGCTACTTAATATCAGGAGGATGAAAAGCCGTTTGAGAAAAAGCTTGATTTTCGAGTAACTGTGGAGACAAAACAAAAAAGATCTTCAACCGTGAGCTCCGCAACGTCGCTTCGTGGGCCTTATTCTTTAACGTGGAAATTGGCCGTGGGCGAAGGTTTTAAGAAGAGAAAGAAAAAAAATTCACGGGTTCGTGGTACACAGAGTAGAGTGTAAATGCAGAACGAGCGAGCGAGAGAGAGGCGAGGGATATATAGACCCGCTCTCGACGGCATCACACAGGCGCGTTCCGGTGGCCGGCGCGGGCCGCTCTCGCCACACCCGCCCGTTTGGGAATTCAATTTACTACTGGCTTGGTCCACGGGCAATTGTGTACACCATCGCCACCATCTACTATCTTCCACTGTCTTTTGCTACTGGTATCGAACACTCTGTTGTGCTTGAAAGCTTTGAAGTTCCAATAGCAAATATCACCCATGTTCGTGTTCCCATCGTGATCTGTGTAACTAATGAAGCACGAAATCTTAATCATGCCAATTATTGAATTCATACTTAAAAATTAGTTAATACGTGTTCATCGTGTATCTGGAATGTCCCGAACCGAGTACGCGTGACGAGAAGTGTCACTGAGTACGCGCAGGCAAGATTTCGCCGTAACTGGTTCAGGGTAACTACTTATTATGGTAGCACAGGTCCAGTAGTTGGCCAGAAGGAAATTTCGTTTTGAGTGTTCAAATATCCCTATTTGAATATCGAAAAAAACGTAGCATGCTAAAGTATAGAGTTGATGCATATGGAATCACGCAATGTTCTGCTTCGCTATCCGTAAAATATTAAGACAAGACCAGTCTCGGATTGCATTGATTGAATAGGAGATAAATTTTCCACTTAAATCAACCTGTAAGATGTATCCAAACATATCGAACTTTGTTGCTATAATTTCTCGATCAGCCCTAAATGTACAAAGGTTAAACGGGGTGGCCCCGGTTTAACATGATGACTTAGCATGGCTGATAAATCAGTGGCCCCTTATTCATAGCGTTACTATCTTTGTTCAAACCGAGTCCCATTCTTGCGGACCACTTGCTCTTGTTTACTACAGAACTCCCATTGAAGCATCTGGTCATTTTCGTTTTTTCAAATATAATTTGAATACTGGAAATTCCCGGAACACTTAACGTTTTTTGTCCCTATATTAATACAACGGCGAAATACGAATAAAATTAAACGAAAGAACGGTTATGACGTATTGTCTATAAGAATCCACATCTTGCTGGGGCTGTTAAATACACGCGTTTGCGTGCATTATCCATCTAATCGATTATCCTAATAATCAAGTATCCACCCAGGCTACCTCAACGCTATGGTGATGTCTTGCTGGACTATAACACAAATTGAAACCCTGGAACGGGCCGGAGGACAAAATGGACTTGATATCCAACGCAAGTGTCCTATGAGATTCCCTTGCCGTCCCAGTCAGCTAACCGAAATACGCGTTCAAGCGGAAGAAGGCAACGAAATTTAGTGTATTTTATAATAGATGACAAATAACAGTTTCAAATCTTCTGTCCACGAGTCTGACTCATCATGTTTACGTTTGGCCCAATCTTCATTCCACGAGTCGGCCTCATGATATTCAAGTTGGTACAAAGTTTGTATCACGAGTCGGACTCGTCAAGGGGTCGATACAAAGTTCATTCGGCCCTATGACTTGCCATCCTTGAAGTCCTTGTTCTTGCGTACTAGATGATTGTTTTCAGGGACCACGAATCACAGATACGAGAAATTATTCTTACCACTGTTGCTACAATTACCACTGTTATAATACGTGCGGACGTGAACCTTACCTACGTAGTTTCAACGTTCACCGTTTGCCTGCATCCTTGAACCAGTGGATGGCCATATACGTACGTTTGTGTGTACATGGGCGCATATGTGTAGCGTGGCTCGATGCACAAGAGTGGTATAATTCTACCGTGGTAGCCCGAGCCCGGGTATAGTGAAGGCTAGGCACAGGCGCGAGCTTGATTACACATTGCGATCACGAGTGTGTCCGACGAGTGGAGGGTGGGTATGGAGGCGGTCGGACATAGGGCCTTTTGTCGCCCGATGAGCCTTGCGGCAGGAAGCACGTAGCGTGACACCGCCACTTCCAGAGGAGGCATGGTCGTGCAGTGTACTGTTGCCTGTTTGCTTGTGCTTGCTAGATCCACGCTATAGCTATACTGCCGTAACGCAAAGAGAGAGAGAGAGAGAGAGAGAGGTCTACTATACGTGCCATGCCGAGGATAAATATGTATAAGACATGAGGTTGGTGGAACTATGTGACGCGAGAAATGGAGAAACAGGGACAGAGTTGTGTGGTATTATGTAGGCGAGATGAGAGAGAATACAGAGATGACGAGAGTACGGTACAGTTTGTGCCCGTGAGTGTTACAGAGATAGAGAGAGAAGAGTAGGAGATACATGGAACGAGAGTGAAATACAGACGGAGTGGCGTAATACGCGGTGGCCCTGTACCGCTGCTCCTACGTGACTTTTGATGCGATCCGCGCTAGTGACTGTACAATCGCGATGTGTTCCGGAGTCCCGAGAATATTCGCTCTCTTCGTTATGTCATGGACTGCCATCGCTATGCTGCTGGAAAGGGCCGAGGACATTGCGCGGAATCCACTATATACCGGCGTAGCCGGCCACGTTTCGATCAGCCTTATTGAATTAGGTTCAACCCCACAACGCCCTGTTCCTTCCGTTCCGGCTTGTGCCTTCACGGTTCGCTTCGCCTTAACATGCATTCTGAAATTCTTGGTGAATTCTTCTCGGCTTAGACTTCCGCAGCTTTTCCGCAAACTTTTGCTCTTGATAATGGCTTGGAAAATACTAAAGCGCGCGATAAACGCCCACTTAGATCGAACCGACGTATTTCGGGCTCGAAAGCTCGAAACTACCGCTCGCAGGTGTTTGTGCCCATGCACAACAGGAGAGAATCTTCGACAATCCGTCCTTTCATCCCATTCGACAATGATCGGGATAATGGGTGCGTGCCGAGGGCTGATATAGAAAATCATCGGCGATTATCGAAGTGGATCGTTTGCCGGACCCCCTCGAGCCGGTCTGCTGGCAAAAAGGATCCGCTCGGATTAGGGTAGGCGATGTATGCAGTCACGAAGTGCGAAGGGTTACGACGTCTCGAGTTGTTCGCTCGTTTGGAGGGTTTGCCAAGCCCGCCAAACTCTACACCCCTTCTACCACTCCGTCCTCCCACAGGGGGATGAATTATACGCCGCTTCGTGCGGCCTCTACTGTGTGCCGGCGCGTTGGCGAGTATCGGAAAAGCGAGAAGCCGACGGAGAAACCGGGGCGGGTGGGTTGCAAATGTAGGGTGGGATCAGAATGGAGCGAGTTGGGAGGTGGTTGGCGGCACAAACGCTCGAGCACACCTATGTCATTAGGCCGATGACTCGAACGGGATAGCCGGGAGATGCCGAGGGTTGGTTTATCCGAGCGTACAAGAGCAGCAGTCGGACGGAGTGTGCGGTGTCGAGACTACAGGGCAGGAAGAGACCGAGGGGAGCGCGAGAATAGAGCGAGCGAAGCATCAGAGGGTGAAGCGACTGTAGGACCTCGGGCTGTATACACATATTCGTATACTCGTATATATGTGAATATGTACATCGGCGTGGGATGTTCCTCTTCTCTCGGCACCGAGCCCCGAGACCCGTCAGCCAGAGGGTAGAACGTCGAGCTTCATTTTTATGTCGTTATATTTCATTATTTCTTTTACCACAAGACCTTCCCTTTTTTACTGTCACTACCGTCTTCTCATTCTCTCACGGCTGCTTCTTTTTTTTCGAGTTCCCGCTCGTTGCCTCTTTTCCCTACGGTTACCGCGATGATGGGGTGACGAACATGGAAACAAAAAGAAGTGAGAAAACATCAGCGAGTTGTTATCCGTCATATCCGGGTGTCCGAGGATTTTAGCCGTACGACGTGATAGCGGCACGCGCCGCGTTCGCTCGAACCTCATTTTGTTATGTCCTAAGCTCAATTGCGTGGTAAAGAACAGGGAAAGACAGAAGGAGATATATATAAACCGTAAAATAATAGTCAGGACCAGGAGAAAGACGGAAAAGTCGGTGCAGCTTCCGAAATATAAATTCTTTGATGGTTGCTTATACTACTACCGCCACGCCACGTGTATGGCCGAAGGATGCAGAGCGCGACGACGGGCCGTCGAGTCTGTGTTGGTCAACCGGTTTCTTAATTTGGCGAACCACCTAGGAATCGCGAAATATCCATCAGTGGAGTCCACGTTCCAGAGACCTCTCCGATTCATCGAAAGCAACGAATGCTCACGGCGTCACCTCGTGCTCGTTTTCTTAACGAAGCCGACGGCTGTTCATGGCCTACCTACGTACGGGCGCATGCACCTTTACCTGTGTATATCCAATGCCTCAATCGGGGTGGTATCGAATGCAGAGAAAACGAAACGAAAGGTGAAACGAGCATACATACGATGGAACACCAAAGGATCGGAAATGCTAGAAGTTCACATTCGCAATAAACGAAAGCCAATTTCCAACGGATTAATTCCATACCGATCCGCTCGGCATCGTATATATACGCGTCCCGTAAGCGTTTATAATCCCTGGATCGAGAGCGCGAAATCTCATCCGGCTGCTGGGCTCCCCTTTTGGTTTTAGTGCATCGAGCGCCAGCCCGGAGGGAGTGAGGCGTGCACACACGCACACACACACATATATATGAGTGTGTGTGTGCAATATAGAGACAGAAAGGGAGCAAACAACCCCTTCCTAGTCGTCCGCCCTCACCACATCCCCGTCGGCTTTCTGTTGCCGGAGAAGCACCAAGTCCATTAGCGAGCGGCAGCCGCGAGTTCGTCCCTCTCTTTTACTCTCACTCGCGTAGTTTCTTCCTCTTTCTCTCTATTATATACAGCCGTAGACGCACACCCCGGCGTTTAAACGTTTCCGGTCTGTAATCGTGCTTAGTTAATTTACCTTGTCACCTCCGACTTGCCTTCTTTTGTTCCAGTCACGGACGTGGCTCGCCCGGGGGTCCGGATCGAGACTCCTAGCGCCGTTTGCCGCGGGTGTCGAGCGGACAAAGGATAGGAGACGCCACAAAGAAACTCCCGAAAAGATTTCGCGTCGTTGCTGCGGGTGAAGGTAGCGCCATCGAAGGACCGTTTGCGATTTAGGAAAATTCTCGGCGTTTCCTTCGAGCAACGAACAAGGTGACGTCAATGAACTGAATAAGAAAGTGGACGTCCGAAACGTCGATGAGTCGTGTGCCCCGAGTGATAAAATGGTGTTATAAAAAATTGGAGTGTCAGTTCGCGGGTTTTTTCGTTTATCACATTGATGCGTGGTGGTGCTCGCACTTCCGAGTGTTCTTTGTTGGCGGGTCGCGAGTAGACCGCCGAGGCGATAGTGAAAGGTCGCGTGGTTCGTGGTTGCAAGTGGAACGTCCGATGCCGTCTCGTAATAGGACGCGAATGAACGCTCTATAGGCTTCATGATATCGCACAGAGCTTGTACGGTTGTCCATTGAAATTAATTCACTACCAGAGATCTCGAGACACAGCACGAGAATCTCTTTTGAAGCCGCGGACGGAGTTCGGCAACAATGGCGACCGCGACTATGGGCTTGAGACGTCGGGTAACCGTGAACAATTCACCATCCCCGACGAGCCAACAGACCTCACCATCGACGTCGGCCTCAACGTCGACGAGTGGAAGCAACAAACGCACGAGAACCGAGAACAACAACAATAGCCCGTCCCAGGGTAATCTCAATTCCTTGAGTAGCGGAAGTATCGCGAGTCATCGGGATGAGCCCCCGCACAAGAAGTCACGGGGCGTCGGGATCGGAAATTCGGGTAAAAATCGAGCCAATTCACCAGCGGTTACGGAAAGCACGATCGAACGAGGCGGAACGGCGCATCATGGAAGTGGTTCGGGAAGAGGACGAAACGCCGGTGGAAAGTCGAGCTCGCGAACGAAAAGTCCATCGGTATCGACAGCCACGACGGCCACAATAGCCACGTCCTCCGCATCGACGCCGACATCTACCGATTCGGGTATAATCGCCGCGTCGGCTATTTCTGCCGCGGCCAACATGTCCATCGTTCATCAACAGCAGACTCAGCCGGATATCGCGTCGGGTTTCAACGTGTTAGGGACTAACGCCTGGCCACCGGCGACCGGGTTGCCGGACGCCGCCGCGACTTACGCTTCCATGTCTGGCCTCAACATGCCCGGAAACGTTCAGACTGGTATGTGCGCTGCCGCGAGCCTCGGTCTTCCAACGAGTATTCCCTATATGGCTGCCTCTATGGCAACGTTCGTCGGCAACGCTACCAATCTCGGAAAAAACTCCTCGGTTTCTTATCTGGACATTTCCAATATGACCGGCGGCTCGATGAACACCAATTCGTCGAGCAATCTGAGCGCCACGTATGCATGCAAGCCTGGCGTGTCGGCCAATACCGCCCAGGAAAACAATGGTAACGGCGTACTACCTATACCGTTTTCCGGTATTGTCCCGTCGAGCTCGGCTTCCTCCGTTGCATACGGGTCTTCCGCCACGACTCTGACGACTCAACCGAGCGCCAACGACGCTTGTCCAGTGGTGGCAAAAACCTTTCAGAACGACGCCATGTTCAACGCTTATCAACCCTGGGTCATCAAGACCTACGGAGATTTAGCCAAAACGAAAACAATCACGATAAAAAAGTACGCGAGAATATTGAGAACGCTCAAGGGCGAGGAAGTGAACAGTGCGGAAAACAGTAAGTTTCGCTTTTGGGTTAAGAGTAAAGGTTTTCACATCGGTCAACCGTCAGGATACGATGCGAAACCTGCCGATAGAATCATCGGTCGTCACGCGGTCACCACTCCCGGATTGGATCCGCCGCTGTACGTGCCAACGCAGTTGCCTCACAATAAGGTAAGCCGTGGCTCTTTCTTTACTGGTAGCTTTGTTTCTCATTGCACTGCATCACATCTAGACTTTTACTGTAGCTAGTTCGGTTATGAGGTTGAAGTTTGCATCGTTGGAATGCAACGAATATTTATATTTATGAATCCCTTTCATTTCTTCTGGCAGATTTTTAAGATATTTATTTAGCGATTTTTTAATATGAATCCATAAAAAAGATATTCTATCATAATGAAAATATGGAGAATGAAATGTGAAAGAGAACTTTCGTTACGTTCCAACAGTGCATACTTCAACACCATGTTAAGTTGTATACCACAAAAATACGATGAATGTTTTTCACTCGGACAATCAATCGATGGAAAACGACATCATCGTTCACGGTGAATTCATAGCTCGTTTCAGTGGATTATAATCGCAGAAAAAAGCTTGCACCTTGCTTCCTCGTTGACTTATTTTGCTCCTGAAGCTAAGCATACGAGCGAGTTCGGTGTTTTTTTTTAACGGAGCCACCCCTGTGAGCATGTCCGAATGTTAGTCGTCAGTGCGTCAGTACCTCAATGGGTCACGCCTCGCTCGAGGCCGGACAAAAGAGGGATTTTCGGCATTTTTTTTGGGGTTACGTGGGCAGGTTTTTAGTTTTTCGTCTTTACGTCAAAGAGTACGGTTTTAAGTATCTCTTTGAATTTTTGTATTAATAATATTCATAAAGGTGGTAGATACAATGGTTTGAAAAACGTCCTTTGCGGTATTTGGACGAAAAATGTAACGAAATAATGATTTTTCTTGTAGTTGCCGCAGTTGAACGTTAAAGTATCGATTTTCTGTGGAAAAAAACGCTCTATTGTCGGTGATGAGGACACATGCATCGGAAAAAACATTCCTTCAACACTGCTTTTTAATATGTGGAAGGTTGTAAGATTTGAAGTTGATCGGTGCAGTAATTTTTGAGATATCGTGGCCTCAGATTCTGAAAAAAGTCATTTTGAGAAAAACGCGTTTACAGTTTGCCGGTTCGCGGAACTCGTGATAACGCCGATAGAGACGCTGATAACTCCTTTAATTTCTTCGAATGGATCGACTCGACATTTTTAGAGAACATTTTTGAAATTATATATTTTGAGAATCCTTCGATAACAAAAATATATAGTTTCTAAAATGTCCACCAGGCGTAAGACCTTATGTAGATGTGCTTTTCATTTTTGAATTCCGCATAGAGGAAGCTTTAACTGAAAAAAAAACGTGCTTATGTGAGCCTGTTGGGAGCGATATAAATGACTGAGGAAGGAATTTGCAAGTTTCGTCACAATTTTATTTTGTACAATCAAAAGAAAGAAAAAAAACTTCAGACGAAATAATTTGACGAATATCTATTCTTTTGAATTATTTGTTATTCAAAAAATGAAAACATAATGAAAAAAATATCCTAACATCCGAATTTTTCGGAGATTCACACGGTAAAAACATTGTTTTTGTAAATTCGAAGCTTCTAAAGATCTGGACCCCTTCACCGATTCCTACAACATTTTACCCAAATATACTTTGTGTGATGCTCCATTTCCGTACAACAATGTGACCGGATATCTAAGAAAGGATCAAAACTTACGGAGAAAGGACATTTTTTTAGAAAATTACAACGTCTTCTAAAATGTTCCACCGATTTTCGCTACATTCATTTAGAACATACGTTCCATGCTATCGGGCGGCAACAACTCAGTCAGGTAACTCCAAAACTCTTGAAGTTGTGGTGTGCGCGAAAAATCCGCAGACACACACATTCAAGAACGAAAACAGAAAAACCACAAACATCCTTTTACGTGTTATTTTTCGTCGTTATCGAACATTCTGAATACGCTCCGATTAAAATGTCCCAACAATCTTTTTCCGACTGCAACAAAGCTCCTGGAAAAAGAATGATGCAGTATCTCTCAAGAGAAATGATATTTTTCAACCCTAAACAACTATTGATACTTTAACGCCGAAGAGTACGAATTCCGCACTCAATTGCTGACCG